>JAPVEC010000052.1:0-97290 GCA_028984105.1 Lavandula angustifolia | reverse complement strand
TCGCATCCAAAAAAGTTATGCGTAATTTTACTAAAAAGAAAAATGGATAAGAATTTGAGGAATAATGCAAAAATGGAATAATGGATAAAAATTTTGGGGCCAGATGGAGTAGTTATTTAACATATTATTTTATCAATTTAGTTAATGTTATTATTAAACTCATGATATAAAAATATGAGGAGTGATGATTTTGGGTGAATTTAAAGAGACTGCTTGATAGCCTTATTTTTAATAATTCAATTATACAAACTTATTATTATTATTATTATTATTATTATTATTATTATTATTATTATTATTATTATTATTATTATTTCACATTTCAGTCCCACATGCATAATTTGATGGAATTAAAGAAGGGGCCATGATGAATTAGCAAGGGTAAGGGCGATAGCGATGGCGATGATATACATATACATAGTTTAGAACTATATTTCTCACACTTCCAAAAATAAAGTTAGTGTCGACGTCTTCAAACAAAAAATATTATCTAACGAGGATAAAATTATTGCCGCTGTCGAGAACTATTTTCTAATTTTGATAAGCTCATTATATTAAAAAAAAAAGTTCCTTTTCATTTAAAAAATAAATAATGTCCTCCTCCAAGCTAATAAGTCATTCTTTGACCCATTCCACTCCAAAAAATACTTTATATACACCGTTCGCCATTACATCACCTACTGCAATTAAAATCGCAACCCAAAATCTCTCTCTCTCTCTCCTCTCTCTCTCTCTCAAGAATAATGGCTTATTACAATGAGTACAGCACCAGCAAAAAGTAGGAAGAATCATTCAGACAGATTCAAATATATGAAGTTGATGACACAAATCCTACTCCCACTCTCTGTCTTCTCTCTCCTCCTCTCTCACTCCTCCCACTTGCTCCCCCTCCTTATTAACTCCTATGATTATTTTGTCTCGAACTTGAGCTTCAAATTCCAAAGTATTCACCTACACAACTGAGAGAAGCTGCATATTCCTCCTCTGCAATGGGATTCTTGTTCTGATCATACAGTCATCCGGGCTGATCAGGACGATCACGCCGAGCACGAAAACTGCAGAATTGATGATCATCATCTGGCTGAGAAAGATGATGAGAATGCAAGAACTGAAGAGCAAGAAAAGGGTGTCGGAAAAGTAGAAATTCTTGATGTTGCTGCAGAAGTTGAAGAAAATTTTGAGAACTGTGAGGTTGAAAAATGGGATGAAGAGGAAGATGATGGAGGGATTGATGGAGAAGAATTGAAGAAGAAATTTGAAGATTTTATCAAGAAAGGGCTGGGGAAATTCAGGGTTTGTAGAAAACTAATTTTGTGCCACGAACCCAAATCTCGCCGCAGTTACTCGACTAACTTTGATGTGCGGAATAATGTAAGGGCAGATAATTCAAAAAAAAAAAAAAAATTTAAAAAATCATTTTCTATCTTTTTTGCTCATATAGGAATGTATTTGTAGCTTTTCTAAATTAAACCGTTAAATTATTTAAAACTAGAACCATCAACTCACATATTTTTGGTGGTTTAATATTCAAATATTGATACAGAAACAAATTTCTACTTTAACTACAATAAATAATAATTTTCAATTTTAAGTAAAAAAATAAATATTATGAAATAATGTCCAACTGGAATGTCATCAACGAATAAGATGGATAGGTAGGGAGGTCGATGTGTTCAGCTTATCAGAGGCCAAGTATGTAAAGTCTCCTAATACATCTCGGAATTTTCTCTAATACCGGGTGGAGTCGTTGAAACATACGAAAAAGGTAAGTTTATTAACACGAAAAACTATATAGAAGGTAATAGCAGAGTAGGTCATGTTATTTTTCTTATGTTTTCACAAACAACCCAAAGCCTGGTTTCTAGTTCGAGCGACATAATTCAATAAAATTTGAATTCAATCTGCTACAAAAACCGAAATTTGAAATTTAAATCTCTATAGTCATCAATTCATGCAAGACCGCGAGAGATACCGAGAGTCGAGATAGAGAGGCTGAGAAGCGAGAGATTGAAGAGTGAAACTCCAAACGAGGGAGCATATTGTTTTCAATTTCGTTATTTTAATCTTGATTCTTAGTTTTAAAAGAAATTCTCATAATCACTTGACACAGAGCAACTGTTTCATCTTTTGTTATTGTCGACGAAGCGTAGGTAGCTCCAAAATATCTTCAATAATAAATTCTAATGGGTCCTCTTCTTTATACCAACACTGCGCTTTATTCACTACCTTGTGTCTTAATACTTGAGTCTTTTTGCAAGCACTAGATTAAGTCGTACGGGACGGGACGGAGGAAGTATTAAAAACTATTTAAAATATGAAAAACAATTCAAAAATTTTTGGAGCCCTATTTTGTCAGACCGGCTGCACAAATTCAGGGTCGGGCCTGCATGATACTCATAGACAAAATCTTGGTCCACTTAGAAAAAATATATTTACAGTATATTTATTGTACTACTACAATAAATAATCTAGTGTTAGCTCAATGAATTTCGCCTGATTGTTAGATCCACGGATTGAAATCAGGGGCGTAGCCATGGGTTGGTGGGGGCTAATGCCTCCAGTGAGTTTTTTAAAACCAGTTAATATAAAAATTGTATTCTCATAAATGCCGTGAAATTATTTTGTTTTTAGCTTTCAGGTTGTCGAAGAAAGTGTCTTTATTTTTTAAAAGGCAAAGCAATATATGTGGATTAAAATTAACAAGTCAAAAGTCAAATAATATACATGTTATGTGAATCTCATTTTCTTAATTCCAAAATTCTCATAGAAACGAGAAGTCACTTTACATGAGACGGAAGGAGTCACGGTGTCCTAGTGGGTGTTTTGCAAAAACTTAAATTATTGAACTTATAGACTTAATTTAAGGAAAAAATGTTTTTTTTGGTGTTTTGCTTGAACGTTAAATTCGAAAAAATTCTTTCACGTTTAAGTTGAATAAGTTGAAGTTGGTTAAGTTGGTTTTTCTCAAGCTTCTCAGAAACTAATGATATATTTGTAATTTCGAATAAGATATGATTTGACGTTTCTTATAAATCTAGCAAAATAAGATCTTCTACATGATAAATTTTGCAAACACTAATTTTTTTTAACTTTTTTTTTTTTTTAAAGCAATTTTTTTTCAAATATAGCTTAAATTCTCTAATAAATCACTTTTACCAATTTTTCTTTAATTTAAGCACTTAAAAAAGTTTAGGTTTATTGCAAACACTCCTCAACTAGTGGTTAGGTTGTGTGTTGATTTTCTGCAGGTCTCTCAGGTTCCCAAAAATCATTTTCTAGAATCTTTTCTCTCTTCTTTTTGACCTTTTCTTTGCACCTTTAACTATTAAGATAAGATAAAAAAATGCTAAAATTTTGAATATTTTCCTCTTTTTTTACCTTCTCTTTGCAAATTAAGATTAAAAAATTGCTAAAATGTAATATAATGTATGTAAAAACAATTGTTTTTTCCTTATTTATGTTAACAACCAATTTTTACTTTAAATTCTAAGCATCGTCTTTTATTAGTCCTCATTGGCCGAAATTTGAAAATTTCTGTACGCTGATTGAAATCCGTTGACTATTTTTTTCCTTAGTATTATTGTAGTTACTCCATCCGTCCCATTATTTATATGCTTGTTGGGATGGGCCGTAATTAAGATAGTGGAGGTAAAGGTGTAAAGTTGTGGTGTAAAAGTATAAAGGGATGAAGTCAAACTTCTTAGATTGATTGTGGTCACTCATTTATTTAAAATTATTTGGTATGGGGCATAAATAATGGGACAACCAAAAAAGCCCAGTGGGATATTAATAATGGGATGGAGGGAGTATTGTTTATGCTTCCATCAGTCCCCAATTATCTTGTTTAGTTTTTATTTCGGATTGTCACATGCGAGATATCGTCTAGTTTCTTCTTTTAGCAAATGATTTCGCGCCCAACTTTTTATGGGATCCACTTGAAACTTTTTATTTAGCAATGCTAATCTCATTAAAAAATGCGCAAAAAAATAAGGACTGGATAAAATAATTGAGACGGATAGAGTATCATTTATTTTTTAATCACATTTGATTATAACTCAAACTCAGACCATTTCAGCTGCCATTTCCACTAAGTCTAAATTACATTGTATTTTTTTATATAACTCAAATGTATTATTCATATCTTGTGTTAGGGCCGAAGAAGATTTTAGCCACCCATCTTGACAAAAAATACCACATTCATTTGCATTTATGTATTACACTTCTTACATTTGTTACATTTTTATATACACTTATTACATTTTCTTGTAATTCTTTTTAACTAGAATCAAAGTATTTGTGTTTCTATCAAAACCGTAGCTTTTAGTAATATTTAAATCCCTCGGCAATTCCCCCTTAGTCAAAAGTTTATTCAAATAAATAATTTATTTGAAGCATTTTTTTATAATTAAGTGCAATTTCCAAAACCGACAGCCTTCTGAAAAAATGACCGTATTTTTAGGAAAATTATATCTCCGAGGCCGGTCTTGTAGGCACTTGTGGTGTAGGATTAGAGTTGTGTGTTTTTGAATTTTTTTATTTTAATAACATCTTAATGTGTCATTTTTATAATCGCAGGGTCCCATGGCTTAAGTTGTGGATCGGGTCTAAGATAGAATTTTCCGTATTTTTACTACCTATTGAAAAAAAAAAATTGATAGATTCTCAAATCCAATTCAGGTTATTATTATTATATGCAATAAATAAAACAGGATTCTGGAACTAGAAGTTACCAACATCAGCAGTGATAAAGGGGAAAAATGGCATTTTTGAGGTCAGTCGTCGCCTCAAAAACCACAGCCGTAGCAGCAGCAGCAGCAGTTGCAATTCCAGCGGCCTTCGCCATCTCTTCAATCTCATCGTTCCCTTCACCATCACAATCTTCCATTTCTTTCGAAAGGGTATCCAAAAATCCATTCTCCGGGTCGCTCCGTTTGTCTTCTGACCCGACTCGCCGGACCCGGAAAATCGAGTCTTGCGAAGGCTTTTGCGAACCCGTGTTCGGCTTCTGTTGAAATGGATCCTAAGCAATCGACCCAGGTGATAATTTGTTCTAGTATTTTCTGATTTGAAATTGTTTAATTTAGCCTCTTTATTTTTTTTTTTGAGTTGCTTTTTCTTTTTCTTTTTTTAAATTTTATTTGGATCACCGGTTTTTTCTTGTATTTTTGTCCTGCAGAACGGTGCCGGACTGCCGGAATTGCTGGTGAGTTTGTCTTTCTTGTCCCTCTTTTTCTGGGGTCTTTTATTTGTTGCTGTGGTGTGTGGGTTTGATGTAATCTTTTTTATGCGTTGTTGTTCAGTAAAAAAAAATATAAGAGTAATTATCTCGACGTCCTCCCATGTATACTCTCTCCGTCCTACTATAAGTGAGCTAAAAACTTTTCGGCACGCGGTTATTAAGAAAAAGATGATAAAGTATGATAGAAGAGTATGTGATAAAGTAGGAGAGAGAAGATAAGTGAGATAGTTGAGAAAGTAGATCGTAAAGTAGGAGAGAAAATGAGTTATATGATAAGATTGGATGATAAACTAGGAGAGAAAATTGATAAAATAAGAAATAGAATTGATAAAGTAGGAAAGAAGATAGTATTTTTGCCAAATTGGGTCCGAGCCACTTTTAATAGGACGTCCAATCGGGAAGGTGACCCACAAATAGCGGGATGGAGGGAGTATTTAGCTATAAAGAGTTAAAATTTGATCGTTAGCAGTTCACTTCGGAAAAAATAAAAACTCCCTTCATGATAGAAGACATTATAGATAGTTGTTAGTTTGTCAAGCTATGTGATTGGGTTCAAGTTGCATTCTCTATGAATTCTTCCTTTTGATATCGAATCACATGAAAGTTTATAACTTTTTAGGGATCCGTATACGTTTTATATCTTTAGGCTTGTGGAATAATCTGTTGGAGGTCTAATCTCTATGAGTTAATTAGCATGATATGTTATAGCAGATTCGACCTCAATATATTGTGAGGTCGTGAGGGCACGGATATCACAACTTTGTTGGAAGACGGACATGTGTGGTCTCTTTTGGCCTCTTACCCATTTAAGTTGAATTATCAAATTCAAAGGTGGGGGAGGCAAATAGTAAAGTTTAAATACAGTGTCAAGTTGAAATCTGGCAAGGAGAAACAAGTATGTCAAAGGTTATGCTTAGAAGACTTATTTGTGTCCTCGGGTTTTCTGTTTGGGAGGCGTACAGTGAATTATTTTCAGTTCAATTTTGCCAAATTATTGACTAATATGTTGCGTTTATAAAATCTATTTCTATGAATCTATTTGTGGCCATTTACTATTTGTTTGATATAATACTAAAATGCTATGTTTTTCCACGGTTATGTCCTAAGTTGTTGAGTGTCTATATACTTCTTGTTATGTCCCATCCGTAAAATAATTCTAAGTTGCAGAAAGTTCCTTGTATTTCAACCTGTAATCATCGGTAGATTCGCACATACAAAATATGTGTGTGTGTCAGAGTACCGACATTGTAAGCATTTGATTATTGTACTTCCTCTTCTAGATTTACGAAGTTGATCCAATAAGCTTGAGAGGCAGGACCTAGTTTTTCATGTGGATTCTCTTCTATGTGCTTCGTATTAGAACCACGACCTTTGGATGGAAACCCTTCAAAACAACAGTCAGAAAGAAGCATCTCCTTTTGTTTTCTTTTATATATATATATATATATATATAGGAGGTTCAAATGTGAATAGCCTCTTATCGTGTGAACGTGTGAACACTTTGCACTTTAAGGACAAATGTCTTGCACTTTAAAGGCAAAGATACTTTTGCATTTTAAAATGCGGTACTTAAGTGCAATACATTTGTCTTAAAGTGTAGTACGTAAAGTCAATATTAAAGTGCAGTATATTTACGTAAAAGTGCAATACGTTTGTCTTTAAAGTGCGGTGTTCATATGTTCACTGCGATAAGAGCTGTTCACACGGGAACCACTCCCTATATATATATATATATATATATATATATATATATATATATTTAGTACCCGTGGTTTGCAATCTTAGGGAAAAAAACATTTGGAAACGTTCTAAAAATCTCTCTTCATTTATCTCTCGGTGGATTCCGCGACTGGCATGATTTGAAGTGTTGGAAATTGCTTGCGGCCTTACTTTTTTAATTTCTTCAATTGTTCATGTTTTCTTATCCTGAAGAGCTACAAAATCTGTTGTAGTTATTCTGCAATTGATTCTGGAGTTTCTCTTTTATCACCCTTGTACTCAATTTGTGATAGCGAACCGAGATTGGAGAATTTTAATTTGCTGTAAAATGGTATCCTTTGTTGTTGGCATTTTCTCTAAAAATTAGAAGAGGTAGCAATCCTCGAAGAAGATTTCCAGCTCAGTTTTAAGTTTGAAGTGCATCAGTTCTTTGAGGAGTTCAATCTCTTCTGAACAGAATCAGCAAGACTAGACCTCTATTCCTCCTTTTCCATGCGATAAGCGATAGTTAAAACTTTCCCTCTCATCTCCATCTTCTCCCACATCAGGCAATAGTAGCACGAGTGAAATGCTCTATACATCTCTGCCTTTCAGATGAGTCATCTTTTATCTATCCTTTCTTTTGTCTATTTCTTTCTTTCTTTTCTAAGTTAGTGTCTTTTTTTTTCTTTTTTTTTTTTCGAGTTATTGAATATGATGAGTGTGTATTTAGGCATAAATCAATATTGTTATTTATTTTTTTATTTTATTTTTTTCAACTTTTTATATTGGGCAGAATTTGATTTTGATTTATAGGGCAAGCGTAGAATTATCGAATGTTATGAACTAGTAACTATGTTTGTTCTTATTGCTGAGTCTTATGCCTTATTTCACCTCAAGGTTTATGGCCGTTTTGCTACATGAAGATATCTCAGGGCTTAATTATGATTTTAGAACCTCGGCATCCTC
Organism: Lavandula angustifolia; assembly: GCA_028984105.1. NCBI lineage: Eukaryota > Viridiplantae > Streptophyta > Magnoliopsida > Lamiales > Lamiaceae > Lavandula > Lavandula angustifolia. Next base: position 89,384 of record JAPVEC010000052.1, on the reverse strand, counting down.
CTAGATAGAACCCAAAGAATAACAATAAATAATTAATTAATAACCAAATCAGCGTTCGCCACAGTGTATCAATGTTTATTTCCTTTGGATTTTGTCCTCATTTCATTTTCTTCATTTTTTGTTTAAACTGTAATTCTTCATGAATTTCTAGTGACTAGTGATATTATGTTTGTTCCAAATCACGTGGCGTCTATTGGCATTATTTGAAAATTGCAATATTCTCACTGTTAGCATGCCTGGACAGACTGAATTTATGGTGGATATGAAATGTGAGGGCTGTGTTAATTCAGTCAGGAATAAGTTGGAGACTGTCGACGGTGAGGATCTAAGCATGCAGTACTGCTTTTCTTGACAGTTTATCTTAGGGTTTCTTATCCCTACCGTTTAACAACAATTCTTCTCACGTTCAATGTTTAGGTGTTAAAAAAGTGGACGTGGACTTAACCAATCAAGTTGTAAGGGTTCTTGGAACTTCTCCAGTCAAGGTGTTGACTGAAGCCTTGGAGCAGACTGGTCGAAAGGCCCGATTAGTTGGACAAGGCCTACCGGATGGTAAGCTGCAAACCTCTCTGCTTGACTACTCGACTCATTCTTGTTCTTTCATGGAGCTTCAAGATTTGATTCGTCGTGCAGATTTTCTAGTGTCAGCTGCTGTTGCTGAATTTAAAGGCCCGTCTGTATTCGGTGTTGTCCGCTTAGCCCAAGTCAGTATGGAACTGGCTCGGGTAGAAGCTAACTTCAGCGGTTTGGCCCCTGGAAAGCACGGCTGGTCCATCAATGAATTTGGTGATCTCACTAAGGGTGCTGCAAGCACCGGCAAAGTATTTAATCCCGCCAAGGATGAAAGCAAGGTTGGTGTCTACTGTCTTGTACTCCCTCCGTCCCATTTATATTGGCCCTTTTGTTTTTCGGCATATAGTGGATGATAAAGTAAGAGATAAATAATAAAATATGATAGAATGTAGAGTACCCTCCGTCTGTTAAAGTTGTCTTACTTTTTACATTTTGGTATTTGTCAAGCTAAAGTTGTTTTCGTCCTAAAATGGAAAAGGGAGATGGCATATTTGTAAATATGGAGTGTCCATTTCACTCTAATTAAAGTAGAGGATCCCACATTTAACTATATAACTACTCATTTCTATCCACTTTTTTAATATCGTGTCGGAATCCATTAAGACAACTGTAGTGAGACGGAAGAAGTAATTTTTTTCTTTTTTTGGAAATAGACAATTCCAAATGTGACATTCCGAAAAGAAAAAATGGTCATTTCAAATTGGACGGAGGGAGTATTATACGACCAACTTTATCACAATTAGTTGTGGGTTTTCATATCCTAACTCGTATGTGGGATCTTGCAGCCGGTTGGCGACCTGGGAACACTGGAGGTTGATGAAAAGGGCGACGCGTTCTATTCTGGGGCGAAGGAGAAGCTCAGAGTGGGTGATCTGATTGGACGGTCCATCGCGGTGTACGGAACTGAGGATAGATCGGATGACGGTATTGCAGCTGCAGTGGTTGCTAGAAGCGCAGGAGTTGGGGAGAACTACAAAAAGCTTTGCACTTGTGATGGTACAACAATCTGGGAAGCAACCAATGCAGATTTTGTGAGCAGCAAATCTTAAGCTTACCTCCATGCTTTCTTGCTGTATTTTGTACACTACACTGTAATATTATTATTCACATAGAAGAAGAGTTCATTGGAAATAAAAGCAAAACATAACGCAGTGCATTGGCGGATCCTGCTTATATGTTTCCATCCGTCCCATTGAATTTGTCTTCCTTTTCTATTTGGGGTGTCATGCTATCTCATCTAAAAGGATGTGGGTAGTACTTGTTGGGGAGAAAAGAAATATAAGGGTTCTATTAATATATACACCCAACTATATCTATTTAGATATATATATGATGTTTTTCTATTTTTTTATTTATAATATTATTAATATATAATAATCTTAAAATAAACATACAATTTTAATTTATATATATTTTTAATTAAGGTGAGATTTAATCGTTAATTTATATTAATAAATTGAAGTTACATGATTAAAATTAGAAAGTATATGGTTTAGCTTAAAATTACATAAGCGAAATTAAAAACACATCTAAATATGCATAGTTTATAAAGAAACTACATCCATGTGTATTATTGCAAAATATGATCTGTCGAGTCGGGACTTGTTGGTGAAAATGAGTTGTCTTATCGGACAAATTATCATAATTTTGATGATAATTTCAAACGGCCCGGTTATTTGAACACATGGTCATGTCGGAGCGGATGTGTATCTTCATTAGACCGATTATCATGTTGTGCAAAATATTACGAGAGATAAATTATATTGATTGGATTTTCTTTGAAATAAGATCTTTCAAGACCTTTAATTATTGTCCAGCGAGATTGAAGCACTCCGAGCGCTTCGTTCCATATCTTTTCTCGCAGACTCTTGTCTCTCCTTGATTTTTTTTTTCTTTCATCATCTTGTGGTACCGAAAAACTCTTGAGGAATGAAGCTCATTCGGATAGATTTCATCTGCAAAATAATATCCTCTATCATACATTATTTTGTTCACTGTGAAACAGAACTTCTAGTGCGAAATCTATATAGAACACAATCAAATAATGGTGATCCATAAAGAAAGTTGATATATCAGTGACACCAAAACAAGCATGTCAGTATCCATAAGTCTTGATATGCAACCGCTTCTAAAACTATCATGGGAAGGCCTTGATCGCCCCTTCTATACATCTCTTTCCAAGCAGCGGGACAATTCCTCCATGTCCAATGCATACGGTCGAGCCTCTCGATATTTCGGGAAGCCATTGTCTATCTTCATGGATTTGAAGCAACCATTAAATATCTTAATTGGTGGGCTTTCTCAAATATCGAGTCCATGCGTCTGACAAAAAGTGCGGAATGTTGACATAATTATAAAATACCAGGAGTTCGATGCGCAAAAATATAAAATTTAGTAATATTATTCTTATTTGTCTATTGAAATTGAGTCGGAGTTCAACTTCTGTATTTTTTTAATGTTTTACATTGCCAAAACATGAAAGTTGGTGATTTAATTTGCAAAAATATGAAAGTTAGTGATTTAATTCGCAAAAATATTTACGGTCCAAAACGGCGTTGCTTTGAGATGTCCATGTGGATGTCCAAGTAAGCATTCCGGCGTCCACAAGAAAAAATTTAGGGATCGGGACGTACGCTTAAATTGCAAGAAATTGAATAACTTCATTTTAAATTGCAAAATATATCCCATAAAATAACTCATTTGCTAGGGTTAACAAATCCATTATAAGATATATTTTATTAAATGAGGATACATGTCATTATTCCAAGTCAGCACAAATTAGATACCAAAAAACTGAACATGTAATCCGCTTCCTAAATATATATACCAAAACTTTATAAGATTATTCCAAATGTGTTCTTTTACTTTTGAGTAATTTTATCGATTGCATTTTTAAAACATACTTTAAATATAATTGTTGGGTGATGATTCAATCCTCGGCATGATCATACTTGTGGGAAATGATTCTATCTTCTATCTTGAATCACGCTCGGTAGCCTCGTGCTCGGTGTTGAGAAGATTTGAAGATCCCAAAGCCCTATCGATTGGTGAACCATTCCTTTGTATTCGTATGCATCTCGAGGTTTCGGACTCGGTGGAGCACTCTGCTCTGGTCAGGCGCTCGGTAGCTCGTCGGCCTCGGCACCGGTGTAGAAGGCTCGGTGAATCTTGGACTCGGCGGGGGCGCGTTATGCGAGAGAGTCGGTTGAAGCCGAACTCGGCGGGGAGTAGTTCTTTGGACTCGGAGCTGATTTTCGATAGACCCTTCTCGGTGTCTATCCGTCTGAATACAAAAATCGGACTCGGCATCGGTGTGGGTCTTACGAGCTGTATGCGAATCTTTTGATAAGCTATCGGTGTTGTCAAGTACGAGGAAGAGAGAAGTCGGCTTCGGTTGCCTCGAAGTTTGTTACGTCTCAGCCACCACATCCACCTCGACAAATGACAAGCATACGCGTGTCGTCTCACCTACTAAAGCTACGATCGACATATTTCCGTAAAAGGAGGGAAAGGACATATGTACCTACTACCACAAAAGAGCCGTTTGCTACCACAAAAAGAGGGAAAAAGAAGAAGATCGTCTCCAACGGATCTATTCTTCTCTCCACTCCATAAATAGAGGGATCATTCAAGATTTGAAACACTAACTGCGGCGCTGGGAACACAAGAGGCGCGAAAAGAGCGAATTCAAAGAACAAAGTCTTAGCAAGAACTTGAAGAACAATCTCCGGCGAAAGACTACATTCTAGCTCATAGGGAATCAAGCTATACCGACATATAAAGCCTCTAGTATCCCGAATCGGCGTTACGCGAACTTCAAAGCTTACCTTCGGTGTTCGTCGATCTAGAAGCTACTCTCGTATTCCCTATCCCTCTAACCCTAAGCTCAACCGTTCTTATCTATAGCTTAGACGAAGGAGTTCACATTTGAACCCGATCCTTATTGTATAAGGACTCCTTCATTGTTGGAGAAGTTTGTCAAACACTTAAAGTTTGATAGAATTGTAAGGCCTGGGACTTGCTCGAGTATAATCCCCAAGCCGCGGCTTTGTCCGAGTGTACAAGCTAAGCGAGACTAACTCGGTTATAATAAATAGCCTCTGATCTATCGGGACGGTGGACGTAGGATTGTTGATATCCGAACCACTTTAAAAATATTCGTGTCGTTTACTTACTTGTTTCATTGGTTTTTCTTTGTGCATCTTGGTGAACATCGTATTTAAAATCGATTTAGCTTGTCTCGATATTACGAACTTCTTATCTCTGGGCCGAGACTTGCATAAAAGCGTTTTCCTCATTAAAAGCTGATTTGGGCCTACACAATTCCGCAGCACTGAACTCTCAGCGATCGATGCTGAATTCGACCTAGTCGGTTAGCGAGATCTCGGTGAGTCGGTACTCTTTTAGCCTTTAACACGATTCGAAACGGTTATGCAGTGCTGCCGAACTATTCGATGCGGCACCTTCTGAATAGGGTGTTCGTGTTCGAAAGTTGAGAAATTTGGATTCGGGTGTATTCACCCCCCCCTCTACACCTGAACTTCGCTCGCGGGACCAACAATTGGTATCGGAAGCGGGGAGTTCTTTGACTCTTGTTATCTTTGAGGCCAGTCGGTTCGAGCGGATCAGGGAAAGCGTTTTCCTTTGCATATCACTCTACATTCATATCATTATTCTTCATGGCTGATATGTCGGGTATAAGGATGGTACCTATGTTTTCGGTGGAGAACTACGGAGTATGGCGAGTCGGGATGGAGCTTCATCGGCATCCCTCCATGACATGATATGGCCAAAGTGCTTGAAGATGGACCTATCGTTCCTATGATTGATAGTGTCGTGACTCGGGACCAAGCTCGAGGAGGAGGAATGGTGGCCGGGAAGAAGATCCCCCAAGATAGAAGTCTCTTCACTCACGAAGAGAAGAAGCTTCACAATCTAGGCCAAGTCGCCGAGGGAATCTTTATCTTAACCACCACTTAGTGATTCTTATCTTGGCGGGGTTCAAGAATGCAGGCTTTGCTAAAGAACTGCGGGATGCTCTTGCGCTTACGAGTCGAGGGACTCGGAAGATTAAAGCCAACAAATTAGCGTTTGGAACTCCAAAGGTGGAAAGCTTGTCTCTCGTACCGGGGACAAAATCGAAGATCTAAACGTCAGTTACCAATCGATGAATTCTATCAATGGGGCTGGGAAAGACATTCGGCAACCGAGAGATGAATCGAAGATTAAGGGGCGGCTGCTTGCGGACGGACCTTTGGACACCTTTTGCCACTTTATTGCGATATTCGATTTAGATCTTTGTGTCTCTGACCATATCTTTTGAATTACGGGCGGAAGGAGTATGAGTTCGGCGGACCTCAAGAAAGTGGGAGTGAAGGCGTACGAAGATTGACCATGCTTTCAAAGCTACGGTCGGCCTGACATCTCCCGCTACGAGCAAGACGACGAGTAAGGGCGAGCCTTCACTCGGCGACCTACAAGAAGGAAGTCTCAGCTCGGAAATGCCTGCTTTGCTTTCGCGATGAAGTATCGAGAAGGAGAAAGAAAGGCGTAGAAAGCCCGGCCAAAGCATGCCGAGGTACAAAAGGTAAGTCGGAATATACACCTAAACGCGCTCCCGATACTCGATCTTACGAATGCGAAGAAAGATGACTCGGCACCCTCGAGGGATAGTGCGACCAAAGAAGAAAAAGTCATCACTTGCTGCATGCGCAGGAAGCGGGACATTCTCGGTATGATTGTCCACGAGCTCGTGAGTCTTTGAGCAGCGCGACTGCAGGCAAGGAGAGAAATTCGCCCCGGAAAAGACAATCCTACATAGTTGGCGAAATCTCGGACGACTCGAGAAGAGATCGACTCCTTTATGGATTCATCGGCGATGAAGCGACTTTCATGGCCTTAGAGCATGAAGCGGATGAATCAGCGAAATGTGCATGATGGCGGGCGAAGAGGATGAGGTAAATTCTCATGAACCGAGTTAACTCCTCTTCTGCGCACCACGACACTGTTTCAGTGCGGATAGGAATTCGGACATCTCGACCGCATATGAAGATCTACTAGATGAACAAATTCGGATGAGTGCGGCTCGGTAAGACTCTTCGGGAGTTGGATACCACGAAAGTGGAGAATCGAGAGACTTTCTCGGGAGAGTCGGGTTGTTTGCGAGGCCGAAGGACTTGTGTTGAGACTCGGGGAGGAGATAAACTCTCTGATGGCCAAGTCTCGGCATCAGAAGATCGGATTTCGGTGCTTGACCAATGACTTGACTCGAGAAGATCTTGGGCGAGTCTTGAAGCAGGCTGTCGGGACTTCGGGCCAGAGCACACGGCGGCTCGAAGAAAAGTGATGATGTACGGGAGGAACACGATGGTGGGGAGGTATATGGGCGCAGAGAAGAAATTGGAGGCTATGCTAGCAAGCGATAAGCCAAGACCTGCAAGGAAGGACTTGGATTCGATCAGGAGCTTCCTCATACGCGATACACTCGGAAGTACGGCTTGCTTGATAGATTTGTTCGAGGGGAGACTATCAGCGAGATATCTTGAACCCCTAGCAAAGAACAAACGAGAAGATGAAAGCACCTCATCCCACACATCGGCATTCGACAAGAAGATCAATGCTAAGAAACCCCGGTTCGATCAAGGGGAACCAACAAATCAAACTTGGCGGTCGGTATGGACCTCGTGGCGCGTCACGCTCGGTATGGATCATATTACTATGAACCTATAGTCAGAAGAGGCTCCAAAGGTCGAGAAGAAGAAAAAGGTCGCACGAAGGCAAGGTCGGCGGTCCGCCAACTCGGAAGATCGGGACTCCTGAACCTCGGAAGCCTCGAAGTCAGTGTGACCGATCCGGTGGTCGAGATATGTTGACTCCGGTGGAAAGAAAATATACGAAACCACCGGGTTGTTAGACATATTTGGGTTACTAAAACTAACATCTAAGGACCCAAAATCAAAAATAAAGGGTACTTGAATATAATTACAGTTTTGCGGAGTGCGTAAAGACCCGTGGTATGTGGACGGCGGATGCTCAAGACACATGACATACCAAAGGAGTCTGCGAAGAATTATATCACTTGAAGAAGGACCCGAGGTGAGTTCGGAGACGATGCAAGGCTATACCGGAGGATATGGAACACTCGGCATTGGGCGCGACGTTCCAAGGTATCATATGTTGAAGGACTTCGGCATAATCTTCTCTCTGTTAGTCGATTTTGTGATAACTCGAATAGAGTGATATTTGTTGTGGTTTTACGTGATGTTATTGATAAATCCATAGGGAAAACGGTGTTATCGGGTTGCGAAAAAGAACATATATGTGGTGGCTGGAACTCGGGTTTGAACACGAAGCTTGCTTATTGGCGAAGAATGACAACCGCCCGGGGGTGGCTATGGCACGAAGACTCGGCCGTCTCAACTTTAAGACGCTCAACAAGCTTGCGAGAGACACTCTAGCAAGGGGCTTGCCGAATGAAGTATTCGGCAAGGACACTCGGTGTGAAGCATGTACGAAGGGAAAGCGAACAAGGAATCAAAATCCTCCAGTTCCATCGCCTTCCACGAGATGGAATCCTTGGTACTACATATGGATTTGTTCGGTCCGGTCTCCCCGGTGACGATCGGAGGAAGAAAATATGCATTAGTGGTCATAGATGACTACTCGCGCTACACATGGGTCATATTCATTGCCAGACAAGTCGACGTCAAACGAGTTACCAACGCTTACGAAAAGGCTCGGTGTCGAGAAGAACACCAAGATCGGGAAAAATACGTTCGGACGGAGGAGCTGAGTTCCTTAATTCCATGGTAAAGGAGTTACCATAGCGAAGGAATAGAAGCATGAGACTTCAGTTTGCACGCACACCTCGGCGAGAATGGGTTGCTTGAACGAAAGAACGAGAACTCTAAAAGAGGCGGCTAGGACTCTACTCGCAGGACTCGGGACTCCCAGCCAAGTTACGGGCGGAAGCTACTAATACTTGCATGTTACACTCGGAAACCGATCTTTGCGACAAGCGGCGTAAGAGAACACCGTATGAACTATGGAACGGCGGGGAAGCCTTCTCTATCTTATTTCCATATTTTTGGTTGTTCATGCTTTATTCACAATAATGGGAAAGATCGGTGAAGACTTTTGATAGCAAGTCGGATCGGGGAGTATTCTTAGGATACTCTCGGGTCGACAAAGCTTTCGAGTATTCAACTATCGGACTCTTTGCGTGGAGGAAAGCCACCCATGTTGTTTTTAACGAGTTTGCTCTTTGAATCTCTTGAATCTCAGCCCGCCGAGCAAGTAGGCTGAGCAGTTGATTCTCCCGACGGAATCAATCCCGGGTAACTTCAGTCGATGAAGAAACCGTTGAGGTAAGCTGAGACCAACAACTGCCGAGAGCAACACCTCGGGGGAACGTCTAGTAATGTTCCTGAGCTGAATGCCCTGAACCGGTGACTCGGTAGACCATACTCTTATTCTTGAATTACTTCAATCTCGAATAGTAGGGGCCGAAATGCCTAACTCACCTACTATACGTGTTGAACAAGTTTCGAGATGAAGAGTTGAAACATCGTAGATCGTGGCTCGATGCTCACACTATTCGATTTAATCATTGGAGATCCTTGGGCAAATGTCAAGGCAAGATCCAGTTCTGTCAAGGAGAAAGCGCATTATTTTCTCGCTTCTTGTCTGCTTGAAGAGCCTCGAGACCATTGAGGATACCTTTGAAAGATCTTGGCCCGGATCATTGCTATGCGGGAGGGAGGCTGAATCGGTTCCACGAGAAGCGAAGTATGGGAGCTTGTAGACGGACCCAGGCATCAACATGTTATTGGAACTAAATGGGTCTTCAAAAACAAGCGAGATGAAAACAACGTTATAGTAAGGAACAAAGCAAGACTCGTGGCTAAAGGCTCACTTGTCAAGCCAAGGGATAGATTTCGATGAGGCGTTCGCTCTGTTGTAAGATTGGAGGCGATCGGACTATTCTCGGCCTCTACGTGACACATCAACGATTCGAGTTTATCAAATGGATGTGAAGTCTGCGTTCACGAATAGCGTCTTTGAAAGAAGAAGTCTATGTGGAACAACTGCCTGGGGCTTTCGGCGGGGGACATCAAGTATATAGACTCGAAAGGCACTATACGGGTTAAAACAAGCACCGCCCGGCTTGGTACGATACCTGTGCGAGTTTCTTCTTGAGAGAAAGGTTTCGAGGAAGGCACGATGAGGCCGCACTCTATTCGGCTTATTTGGAAGAAGACTTATTACTTGTGCGAGATCTATGTGGATGACATTATATTCGGATCAAAGAATGTCATCATGTGTCGACAATTTGAAAAGATGATGAAGGATAAGTTCGAGTCTGTCGATGATGGGTGAAATGAACTACTTCCTTGGTTTTCAAGTCAAGCGATCTGAAGGGAACGTTCATCAACCAAGCGAATACACTCGAGACCTCATCAAAAAGATTCAGGTTGCACATCCGGCAAATCAATCAAGATCCCGATGAACACGAATATGAAGATAGATCTTGATAAAGAGGAGTATCGATGAGACCAAGCGAATATTAGTGCTATAATTGGTTCTTTATTATATCTAACGGACTACTCGTCGACATAACTTATCTTTGTGTAGGTGTGCGCTCCGATTTCGGGCGAATCCCAAGCGAGTCATATGGACTCGGCAAAAGAAGATTCTCCGCTATCTACGAGGAACACCCGACATGGGTTTGTGGTATCCAGGTGATGATAATATTGAACTAGCGGAGTTATTCGATGCTGACTATGCGGGATGTAGAATAGACAGAAAATCAACTTCGGGGAACATGTCAGGTTCCTTGGCGGCAAGTCGATCTCATGGTTTTCAAAGAAGCGGCACTCGGTGGCCACGTCGACTACGAAGCCGAATACATGGCTCTTGGAAGTTGTTGCGCCCGGATCCTTTGGGCGAGACGGCGGTGAGAGGCTATGGCGTCATTCGGGAATGAAATGCCGATTTTCTGCGGCGATGCCCGGTGCTTATTGCAATCACTCAAAACCACATACTTCACACGAGATGCAAGCGCGTGGACATCAGAGAAATCACTTCATTCGTGACCATGCCGAGAAAAAGGATATCGAGGATGGAGAAGATCCATCCTGACAAGCAGCGGGTGATATCTTGACCAAGCCTCTGTTGAATCCAGTTGAGAGAACTTTCGGTAGAGCTGGGTGCATTTGGACCCTTCCGACCCGGGCGATGGATAGGTTTCGGGAGAGAGACATTTCGAATGGGGGAATGTTCACTCTCGATGCGATACGTTCGACGTAGAGATAGAAACCATCTACACGAGGTATCGGTGACTACTATGTTCGGTGACGGGTTTTGCGTATCTCTACTCGTAGTAATTTAATGCAACGATTACTTTGCATTTATGACAAAGATTCATCATGACATTAATATCTTTTGGTTTGTCTTTATTATTAACGGCTCACATTTAATGCGCGATATTCCCATACGTAAGTTTCTTTGAACTGCACTTGCGCATTTAATGCGTGTCTTTTCTGATTACTACTTAGAAGCTATTTTACAAGCGTGGCTTTGACTTAGGCGACTTTTGTGATCATTGCCTATTTTATAACTTCTAATCTTAACCGTCCATATCATAAAGCAAGTTTAAATTCGGCACTTCGATCGAAAACCGTTCATCTTCATTATTTGATATATATATTCGATCATATCTTTGAAATCGCCATTAGCATACTTCATAACTTTCAAATTCGAAAAATCCGAGATCTGCATCTCGCGATCCTTACTTGCTACTTCACTCTCGATCTTATCTTGAATTTTATCTATTGGTATGCTTATATACATTAATGTATTTATTATATTTTTGGTATCACGTTGTAGGCACTTATTCTATCAAAAACAGTGCGATTCATTTCTTGTAGCAGGTACTATGGTTGGTCTATCATCGGTTCTCCCGGCAAGATAGAGGAAATCCTCAACAAGGGCCGTATGCGGTGCGAGCAGGCGTAGTGGAGTTCGACGCGTGCGAGCTCGAGTACATGGACGATATCTTCACATATCGAGAAATCCCGGACTTGAGGAGTTTCTATCGAGGAAGCCGACCTTCTTCCTTCCTCGACAAGTGGCGGAACTATATCGAACTCAGGCTCGGTTGGAGGAGACGTTACGGCGAGGTTATTTGTGCTTAACACCCGTTGACGCCGCATCGAGGATCTTTGAGCGGTGTATCATTAAACAAGCGGCGAAGAAGAGCTTCAACCTCCGTCACGAAGGTGTCGGCACCTTGGGGTACAATGGCAGCAATTTGTCGACACATACCTCTCCGTTTTACGTGGCGAGCCCGCAGCCTTGAGCGGCATTTCAGAAGAATGCCCATACTACCGCGGTTGAAGCGACTGGCGTACATCGTCGCTCGGTGTTGACGAGCCGGGCGGCTCTTTCGATCGGGTCTCCGGCCCAAGATCCATATGATGATGGCGATTTATGGTTGCGTGAAAGTCGATTGGACCAACTTCTTTGTTCGCGAATATATGGCTCGGGCGGCCAAGTTCGACAAAGCTACGCGAACACTTGGCCGCACAAAAGGAAAGCTTCTCTACGGACTTAAATTATCGGTCGTGATCGAGGATTTACTGCGGTGAGCGGATCACATATGACGGCAAGGAATATTTTAATGTGAAGAAAATCCGCTTTCACAACAAGTCGCGGACCTGCACCATGATTGGTTCGGGGCCGACGCGGGCTTCCGGCCCGTCTAAGCATCCGGCGGGCGACTCCCCAAGAAAAGGACACCTCCGTGAAAATCACCTAAGGCGCCGGCCAGAGAGGTGAGGAAGGCCGTCACGGGATACACTGTTGGAACCGAGGCTACTACGGAAGTGGCTGCTTGGACCAACTCCTATTCGGCCACTACGGTTGGTAGATGAGTCTTCCTCGTGCGAGAAGACCAAGTCGGTGGAGAAAGCCGTCTCTGCTGAGGAACAAGTTGAAGAGGACGGGGAGAGGCTCACTGAAGCCCCAGCGAAGAAGTCCAGCGTGCGGATAGCCTCTCTCTGCGTGCCTCCGCTCGGCGATCTACCACCTGCGACCACGAGGCCCGACTCGTTGATATCGAAGTCGGATTATGCGTCTGCGAAGAGACTCTCGGGATGGAAGCAGCGGTTATTATCTCTAGAGCTTCCCAGAGATCATCCGATTCATTCCGAGCTTTGGCGACCATTCGAATTTGCTCGTCCTAGCCAAGTCGGCAAGGCTCCGTATGATCCTACGCTTTCGGGGTGGCCTCGGCTTCAGCGCCTTGTTCTGCACTACTCGCGCCGGCTACACTTGGAAGAAGCCGAGATTGCGTGAGGAGATAGGCTATTGAGCACGAGAACCTGTCTACGATGGAGAATCTAAGGGCGGCCATGCTTGCAATCATTGCTGTCGGCGCTTGAAGCGGTGGCTCGCGCCCTCGAGATGGGTCGACCCACGGTCGAGGACCCGCTGATTGGTCGGAGCCCAGAAGCTGATGAGGGACATCCAGCGGGACAAGGATACCCACTGCGAAGAAGCGGCACCACTCCGTATCCTTGGGCACGAGAAGCCCTGGTGCGGTGTCTACGTCCTTAGCGAGCACTTTCTCGGCTCTGCTTTCGAGTCGACATACAAGGCGCGCCCGGCCACGTGCGCCAAGAGATCCCGTTCCGGTTGCCCAAGCTCTAGCTGCACAAGGAGTTAAAAATCGGGGTGGCGAGGCGATCCACAAGGTGTGGGAGAAGTGCATGTGGCCGCCAACTCGAGCTTCGGGCTGAAATCCGGCATCTCTACATCAGTTTGCCCACGATGTCTCGCTCTCATGTCAAACATTGGCCCGGCGGCAACGGCGGTTTCGGACTCGGCTAAGGACGATTCGGGAGGGACGGGCGAAGCTCCTTGAACAATTTGAAGCGCACTTGTCCGCTCATCTTGAGTCATTCGGCGAGCAAGCCCGGGCCACGGAGAGCGAGACTAGACCTCATTCAAATATTTGTTCCACTTAAATTTTTAAATTCGCCTATGAAATTTTTTTATTTTGAGTAATTTTTATACTTGTTCCAACTTAAATTTTTAAATTCGCTTATGAAATTTTTAAAGTTATAACTTTGAATATATTAAAAAAATGTATATTAAGTGCCACATATTTTTAGTGGAGATGTAAATTTGGAGTTTTGAACACCTATTTTGATAGAGTTATCATATATAAGCTTTATGTCAATTAATATATTATGTTTGTTTTTTTCTTTTTTCATATATTGATTGATATAAAATAAACAACATTTCAAGTAGAAATAATCTATCATTTAAATACTTACTAATTCTTTACCTAGATATTGTTATTCTTCATAATTTTCTCCAACTAAATTTATAATGATGTCAAAATAGGATTGTAAACTATATTTTTCCAATAAATATAAAGAATATAGCGAGTATTCATGAAAGAATAATATAATCTTTAAACAAGCCATAAGAGGAAATATATTTATATTTAAGTAGAAAAATATGCTAAAAATTAAATTCTCGGAGGCTCCGATCGCCAGCGAATCCCCGAACAAAGAGCACTCAAACCCAGATAAATTTTGCTCCCGAACCAAAATTTTGGATCTTGCTGGAGACAACATTGAAGTAGGGATTTTAGCAGGGAAACAATCCCTAGGATTAGAAAGTTAAATATTATCACTCACAATTCATTCTATTATCACTATCTAGATCAAATATATGTCACTACATATATTCATATATTTTTAACCTAATAAAATTGGATACACAAACTTAATTATAAAAATATGATATAGAATTACATTTATATTACACGGCCACTCTAATTATATTAGGTCCTCAAATCTTCCAGAATCAAATAATAGCACGGGTGATCTGATACTCCTATTCCTATAATAAGCTAGCAAATTAAATGAATAAAAAAATAAACGACCTGTTCTTTCGTCTTCTGGTGACCTGTCACATTCTTACACGTGTATGCTTTTACACACACAAGTAATCATATATAGTAAAAAAAACATATTCACTAGTCGCACTAGAAACGATACGTTTCTTTTGGGCGATGAAATTATGAAATTAAGTGGTATTGTGTGTTTTAGATTGTTTGATTTTTTGATAGTTAAATGTGGTACATATAACTTTTACCAATTTTAGAAATGTGTCATTTGTAGTGAAACGTTCAGAAAAAAAGCACGTATTATTTAGTGGGACGGAGGGGAGTATTATACTTTTAATCGGATAAAATATATCACATCAAGGTATTGATTAAAGGTGTTGTGTAGCACATCGAACCAATCCTGCATCTATGATCGACAAACCTTTTTCACCCGATTTTAACATATATAGTTTTAATGGAAATCTACAAAAATAAAATAAAGAAATAAATATTATCGGTTGGCAACATGATTGAACTCACAAAATCCTAATTTCGTGAAATTGCAAGGAAATTTCCTGCAAGAATAATATCGGGCCACCAGCTTTGTCTTGTAATATGAATTTTTAATCACCAGCTTTGTCTTGTAATATGATTTTTTTAATCATTTCATGGCCAAAAACAGAACTAATTAATTATTTATTTGTAAATAGATATATAGCTTCAGTACTTCTCTACATATCAGCTCTAAATCTCCAACACTCACTATTCACTAAACAATAGGTATTTCATTATGAATAACAACCACACATTAAATCTCCAACACTCACTATTCACTAAACAATAGGAATTTTCCGTCGCTAAATGCTTGACGGATTACCGACGGGATTACGGACGGAATTTACCGATGGATTGCCGACGGAATTTTTAAAGTTTACCGACGGATTGCGAGCGAATTTTAAATTTAGAATTTCCGTGGGTAATCCGTCGGCAAATTTCGACCCGTGTTTTATCCGTCCGTAATTGCGAAAATTTTGTAGTGTTATATATATATATATATATATATATATATATATATACGTATAATCCTTATGTTTTTTAAGCAAAAACACGTAATTTTACATTTTGAACAATATTTATATGTTTTATGCAAAAGACAAAAATATAAAATAAAAAGTATTTTTTGTACATAAAATATATAAAGATTATGCATAAAGCATATAAGGATTATGCATCTTCCACGATTCTCACGTTAAATTTATTTCTCACCAAATTCACACCATATATATTTAAGGAGCGATTCATATGAGAGTTGACACTGTTAGTGAGAACTAAGTACCAGTTTTACTTATAAATTTAGGAGAAACGTCGTCCAATTTGAATTTGGTGTTTAAAATCATGATGTGCATTTTCTTTTTGTATTTTATGCATATGCATATTTTGTTTTTTTACTATGCATACTCCCCTCACTAAACATAAATTAGTTGTAGGACACATAAGTAATTAAAATGACATTTTCCCTATTCCCCCTTAATTATTCGGTAATCGCCATGTTGGACATTGAAGCGACTACTTCTCTAAATTAGATGCAACCTACGTTGGTGGGCAATCCAATAGATTTAACACCTGTCCGGCTTTAAGAACTAAGGAACCCAATTTAGGAGGCCTACTCGTATGGTGGACATCTAATAGTCTCCTACCAAATTAATCCAATTGTCCTAAGAAGAATTTGCTACTTATTTAGCCTTAATCCCACGAGAAACGATGGAAGTACTAAATTAGCTATGAATTAAACTAACCTAGGGTGATCAAGCCTAAATTAATTAATTCAATTAATTAACCTAGATTAATTCGAGACCTAAGTGATTAATTTTAAGCCCCTAGTCTCACGAAAATATGGTGGTGTGTGTTTCACATCTACGTAAGGCACTCAAAAAGACTTAGCCACGCATATCGGCCGGATGGCCGACGAACGAGGCCGGTTTCTTTGGACGAGGAAGCTCAAACATGCTGAAATTCGAGAAATAAAACACACGAAAATTATAACAACTTGACGAATTGATTTGAAACACGAGTGCAAAAACGAAATTAAGACTAAAAGATCGAGAAGGTACCAACATGTAGAATCCAAATCATCAAATGAAATGCATAAATCGAAATCTCCCAAGATAAACTAAGCAAGAAAGCAAAATAATGTTTGTGTCTCCAAATCGATGATCTCCAAATCTCGGTTCTCTCTCTTGCGATCTCGTGCGCGGAATGGTGTAAAGATGATGTGATTTTCGTTCGTCTCCTCTCCCATATATAAGGCGGCTCCTTTTCCTTGTAGAAGTAGGGTTTTTATATCCATGATATGGAAAGATATTAATTAGATAAATCATGTCAATTCTTTCCATATCATCTCTTTCCTTATCCTCCACCTTCTCAATGATTTCGTCCAAAAATCAATCTTTTAACCCCAAATTCGTGCTGTCATCTCGGCTTCTTGTCATCGCCCCGTCGGCACTAAAATCTGCAAGACAACACGAGAAAATACGGTCCCGCGCGGCCGGGTGGGCGCCAAAGCGACGAGAATTTGTATAGAATGCAATTAGACTCGTCAAACCTCCTTACACTTGAACTATACTTGCCCTCAAGTGTAAGAAACACAAAAAAAGAAGGCGTACTATTCAAAATCGGTCAATCCCCGAAGACTCAAGACTCAAATAAAAAGACACAAGACGAGAATAAGATAAGAAAAGACAAAGAAAACACAAGGACAAAGGCATGTGAAACAAAGAAAGCAACACAAGAACAAAGACAAGAAGCAAGACACGAACGAAAATAAGAAGCAATACCAATCATATCAGTAATCTCGCACTTTCAAAGAACTAGCCAAACATGTCCAAGCCATGCAAATATGAATCTCGCATCAAACAAGTAGAGTTGCCAAATTTTAGACGAGGCACACAAATATCAACTTGGTCGAAAACTTAAGCAAAAGTGGATCATCCTCACGGTTCGCTCTACACTCTCTCAATCTAAGTTCCGGTCGAGCCACACCAGAACATAGTTCACTCTCCATCACGATAAAAGATCCTCACAAGCTGCCAACATCAAGGAGGACTTTTTCTTTTTGGTTGTGATGGGGCTTAGGACATGAAACGAATTTTCGTTGGTAAGGGTCTAGGGTTCTAAGCTCCAACAAATGTAGATCAATATCATCGCATGTCATACTTCCTTAAAATGAGGTAATCAAGAGTAAATAAACAATGCCCACCACTAAAAGAATTACACATCAAATGCTCCACTTAATATAACAACAAGTACCCTTGAATTAAGCTGATTTTTCCACGTTTTTTAACAAGCCGCTTTCACTATTCACGAAAATGTGGGTACACTATTCCGCGAAAATCTGCGGTGCAAGTACGATCGGACCTTAGATATTGCTATTCATACACAATTCCGGCCAACAATTATTTTCGTAGCATACAAACTAGGTAGGCAAAGGATATATAAGAAGATTAATCTCACCTGAGCGTGTAAAACTTGCTAATGACACGGACAAGAGAAAGCTAAAAAGGCCTCGGCTCCAATATTTTCGACTAAATCAAAGAATCGGGCGGGGCTGGAGTGAGTTCACTAGGGGATAATGTAAGGTAGGAAAGAATCCTAATGCCTCTGTCATGTATCACAAGTGACTCGCCTTTATTGCGGCCCGTCGACAAACACTCAAAAAGGATTGAGCAGGAAGTGTCCTACTTTAAAGGCTCAAATCTAATATGCGGGTGTGTGTAAAATTCGATCCGCTAATTGCCTATTATTTCTCATCCCAAATTACATACAAATGTGCACCAAGTCCTACTCTTTCCACAACAACTAACATGCTTGCATACATTAAAACATAAAGCATGAATCAGACATGCTTAAACAAGAGCAAGGTGCATGAAAAACTTCAAAATTTTGGCATACTTCCGGCGACACAAAGCAAGACGGCACAAAGTGAAGCAGCGTAAAGACCTCCCTCCTTCACTGAAACCCGTGTGTGCCCTCACGCAGAAAAGAAAAAGAAAAGGAGGGAGAAACATGGCAGAAAACACAAGACAAAAATGAACAAGCCCTCCTTACACTTGATCCCTACTAAGATCAAGTGTAGACACCATCATACAGGACAAAAAAAATTAAACCGAAAAATAAAACGCAGACTCAAGGACGCAAAAAAAAAAAAACGATGGAAACGACATCACCTGTCGCCTCGCATTGGCGGACAGGGCGGGAGGGTTAATTCTAGCCATCGAACCGACAACGAATCTTCCTCCTTACACTTAAGTCCACAACGTCCTTCGTATCCTAGATATGTAAAAACAACTCAAAAACAAAGACCAAGCAATAATAAAATCAAAGGGAAATAAGCGATAGTAAACTCGGGTTGCCTCTGGTAGCGCCTTTCTTCAAAGTCTTTGGCTAGAGCCTCCTCTTAAAGGGTGTCCCCGCGGTGGAGGTATGCATAGTGGAGTCTTATCCACTCTACCTTGAACATCCCCCGATGCAATCTCTTCCCACGGTCTTTATACCACGTGGAAATCATCATAGACCTCTCTCCAAAAACTCTTTCTTACCTTTGGTTGATGGCTTATCCACTTGCCAATGATGGAAGTATGCTCCCTTGATGCCCTTTGCTTGTCTCTCAAGTTGGGGCTTCGACTTTGAAATGCATAGGCTGATCATCGGAAAGATAACTTGATGCGCTAGAAAGCTATGCATGGGCAAGTGGGCGATTACCACAAGCTGTCGGTTCGGGGGAAGCGTAGAGTGCCGTGATGCTCTCCTTAATCTCTTTTCCCTCGTGTCTTTGGCATCCAAATCACCAGAATCCATCACGTGAAGCGAGTTCTATCTTAATCTCGCAACAAAGGCGTCTCAAGATATTCTTGACCCAAAGCACGTTCTGATAACATCGGTAGAAAAGCATCTTCATTCTCATGATCATTAGGTTTCTTAAATTGCATTATCAATATGATGAACATAAATTTCATTATGATACTTAACACTTGTGGAAACTTCATCAACATCAATCCTCTCTAATAGTCTTCAAAAATGGCCTACCCGGCGGAGAACACCGCGGTGCCACCCGACGTATATTTTTGGTATCTATAACGTAAATCGACGGGATAAACAAGTGTTAGTACGACTAGGATGTTCTCTAGTATTGTAAGGTGCAATGCATGATCTATCGGCAAGTTGGATAATCCCTCGTGTAGACGCCAACTCAGCTCCAGGTTAATTGATTATACCAACGAGCAGCGGCATAACGTTGATTAATACGCCTGAAATTGCGCCCTTAGCTTTGCTTAACCATCACATTTCCCGTAAAAACGAGTAAAGTAAACGCCCATTAGGTCTCACGCCGCGTGGCGAGAGCATCTTACCGGATGATTACCGACGAGAAGTATCTATCAATGCCGTTCCCCGGTACTTTAGATCTTACACAGATATGAGTCTTTTGATAAATTTCCCCAGTGGAGAATTTTCCACGGCCTCCCGAAAGAGTATGTTGATTTCCGGCTTCCCGACGGCTTCCGTAGTCCATATAGTCCTTGTTCGGTGTTCGTTTCCTCCCCAATGCCTCGGGAAAAGCGGTGGAAGTAAGACGATGCGGGGGCACACAGGCAGTTCGGCCCCTTTGTCCGTCGGCCCCACTTCATCGGCAAGATTATGCGGTGTTGTAAGTGCCCTTTGGAAGTTCGGCCTCTGCATGCATCGAAGCAGCTCGCTTTGTCAGTTCGGCCCTGCCCCCAATTGAATCTTTTGGATTCACCTTGATGCAGATTTTAGGGCAAACTCCTTTCAGCTCCTCAACGTGATGTGATTGCAACTATGGGCGGAGCCGAATTTTAGGCTGATGCGAGAAGGTAACATTGCCCTTTGATTTGCCTTCATTTCATCTAGCGAAGTGGTCATCATGGTACATTTGCTTGGTCAGATTTTCCAAGATATTTTGTTGCTCCTTGATTGTTGCACTTCTCTCTTCGCAGTTGGATCTCAAATCATGATTTGAAGTTATTTCCTTCTACATACGCTTCGATATGCCATGGCATTTTTTAGAAGCAATCATCTACTTCACATCAATTCTTCAAGCATAGGATCCTGGTCGGCTTGGCCGGCGGAGGCATGATTGACATTTTCGGCAGTATGGATTTGTTTGTGAGCTTTGAGAAGTTCCCTTTCTGTACCCAGGGTAGGTGTGCGATATAAATTGTCGCGATGGATGAGTTATTTATGTAGTGACTTTGTTTGGAAATTCACGTGCTTTTGTGTTCGGGCACCTTGCTCTCCATCGATTCCTTGTTGAACACATTCTCTTTTTTGCAGATCACGTACTAATTTGACTTACATTAGCCGTAGCATTGGGATTGAGCTGGACTTGCGATGGTAATTGTCCTTGACTTGCTTTTATCTCTTGAATCGAAGAATTCAACTTGGAAATCTGCTTAGATATATTCTCGAAGGTGCTTTGGTTGCCTCACTCTTGGTGGAGTTAATCTCTTCTTGCGTGTTTCGTTGATATCTGATGACATTCTTAAAGTAATCATTTAGTTATCATTTTCTCCAATGAGTGCTACGGTCCACTTGGCGGACGGACCACTCGCTGCCTGAAATTGTTGTGGGAATTGTCTTTGTTGTGGAGGCTTGTAGGGTTGTTGAAATGATTGTTGTGGAGAAGGGGCCTGGCAGCGGATTGTAGCGCTTGGTGTCCTGTCTCCACCTTAAGTTCGGATGAACCTTGTTTATCTAAGTTCAATTTCAGTGTTCGTCAAACATCCTCACTATGACATTGCAAGGAAGTGTGTCCCCTTTGTCCACATGCTCCACATGTGTGGTTTGTGTTCAATTGCGGATATGAGGAAGAAGGATTACTCCTTGAACAATAGGTCTAACTTATCTTCAGGCGCTGAACTTCTCCCTCCATTTGAGTCCCACTTTCATGTCAAGGTCGTCCTGAAAGTCTCCACTTTCGAAAAATTCCGCGAGATTTTCTTTGTATCGCGGTCCTGTATTGTGATGTAGACTGTGAGGCATGATGATTGCGCCCCGCTCGGTGTAGTAGCTATTAACAAAGCTACCATCAATCGGCATTACTGCTTGGTCTTGAACTCATCTTGTCATTCCTTGGTACGGCGTACCGGCGAGATCCACATCGGAAAAACCATGGTTTGGGCAACTATTAACTGGCTTTTTGAATCGCTCCCAGGTATGCTCCAAAGGACTCGTGAAGCTCTTGAGTAATCTAGAAAATCTTTTTAGTACATTCATTAGTTGTAGGACACGTGTTGGTCAGGAAGCGATAGTCGAGTGTAGAGGGGGGTGGTACGATCGGTTCTTTTTCTCAATGCGAAGGACGGTTGAGCTGTAGATTACGAGCGATGAACAATGCCAAATAGTAACCTTCGATCGCGGGTCAGAAGTGTACCCGGCCTGCGAGCTCTCCACGACTTTTTTGTGATGCAGAGACTCGGTCCGAGAACGTTGGCACGGATCTTGTAGGGCCCGGAGAAGTGCGTCTCGGTTTGAACGTGATTTTCTAAATCAAATGGCTAGTACGCTTTGAGAATCGTTTTATGCAAAGATATGATTTTAAGTAACGGTTAGTATCTGTCTGATAAAGCGATGTATGCCCTGAGCAATTTTTAACGTGGTTGAGGATACGTAGATCCTGCGATCGGTCTGCCGAGCAAGGAGTTCTAGTTCCTCGAGCAGTCTCGGCCAAAGAGGTATGTTCGTTTGACGGACCACTTCTAAGTTATAGTCCTTAGCGACTGAACAAATCAATAGAAGTTTGAAAGGGATGGGATAATCTCCAACTGAGGTTCTTACGGAAAGAACAATGTTTAAAGTGAACTCCTTCGGAATTTCTAAGCTAAATTTGTAATGAGCTTGGCTAGAGAAGAGAGGATCTAAAGAACTTCAGAGAAGAACTAATGATATTCTATTGGGCGAGTTCTTATTTGGATTGATCTTGAATGCGTAGAGTTCGAAAGCTTGAGCGTTTTTCCCTTGATATCCCGTGCGTGAGCTCAGATTTCTTCTCTATTTATAGTTGTGACCTAGGCATATGTCGTTGGAACGACGATGCCACGTATCACAAACTTCTAAGAAAATGTTGCATAAATTCGAATTGTTGCGGCGAGTTGTTGGGCCAGGCTGTACATGCGTGAGCGGCTTTAGTTGGTCGAAAGCGAGATAAAGCGTTGTCGGCTTCTCATTAGTCGAGGTTTGTGGTAGGTGAGATTGTGTCGGACATCGAGTTGACTCTCTCTACATCCTCGTATGTCTTCTGGCCGACTTTGAAATGACTTTAGTGGGCCCATGATCGTTTTTACGTCGGATCTGATAGACTTTAAACGATCTCTGTCTTCTTCGTTACAAGAAGTCGGCCCGACAAGATATTCTCTTAGAGTATGGTGGTGATAGATAACGAGAAGGTGCGAGCTTGCATAGAAGTTCTTCTGCTGATGTGTGTCGGCCGATGAGATGTCTTCTGCGGCGAAGATCGGTGATGACTTAAGAGCATAGCAGATGCAGCGATGACGTGGGGTTTTGGAAAGGTAAGCTTCGACGGAAGATTAATCAAACATTTTACCCAGTACCGGGACTTAGACAAAAGATAGACAATACAAAACGAGTCTAGCACTACATCAATCTAGTCATTTCGCAAGGCAATCTTCTGCTACTTGATATCGGCTGGGTTTTGGGATCTTGATTCCACGTGAAATCCCTTCATGATTTCCCAATATTATTTTAACCACTAACGAGTTGAATACCATCTAATGACTCGCCCAACTTGACAATTTCCCCTAATTGATGATGCAGAAAACCTCTATAAAATATAAAAAAAAGAAATAACAATAAACTGCGCGTAGATAGACTTGATAAAGCATGGAATCGGGTTAGCCTTAAGAGTTCGCGATGAGAGAGATAGGCAAAACCACGGAGAAAACGGTTATGTGTGAGTGTGTGTCGAGATCACTTCGGTGATCGGTTGTGATAAGCATAACACAACTAAAAGCACTTAAGACAAATGAGTAATTATCGGCCGCCCAAGAAAAGGAACGATATATGAAGAAGATTACGGGGTTCCTATTCTTCTATACGAGAGGATGAGAAGACTATTGCTAACGTCACGAATCTCTAGGTCTTCTTCTTGAAGTCTTCGAGACTTTGTCGGCGAGGAGGATCCGAGGCCATAATATTTGTAAATCCTTGCCTTGATAATGCGGATTTCCTCGAGATCGCGAGGAATATCAGAACTTAGATCATGATGGTAAGTTCTTTGCCGATCTCATCTTCTATCTCCTTCGTCTGTATAGCGCGCCACAAGTAGTCCTAGGAGGAGGGATGCGTGCGAATCTTTGGAGCTCGAGGGTATCTTCTCTCTTTCCATAATCTGTAGGAGGTGATCTACGAAGGTTGGCGTTGTATTGATGAATAAATTCTTCAAAGAGTTGATCGGTGGTATCCTAGATGGATAAAAGCCCCATCCACATAGTATCCCTTGATAAATTCCTCTTTGAGTTCCTCCCCATTTGCTCGTTCGGTTCTGGGCACCAAACTTGTACGTATATGAGGAATAGGAGCTTTCTTGATGTAAGGTGCTCTGGGTGCTCCTCTCAGTAAGACCTTGGGATGCTGCCTTTTCCAATTTACTGCATGCTCGTGGCTATCTTATGCGTCGGTTGAATGATCTTAGCCGGGTCGGCCAATCTTTTCTTCTCTACAGAGACCCGGCGATCTAGCATCTCCTCTTCGGAGAATTTAATCCTTTCAGCGTGGCCTCCCGGGTTGCTACATTCCTCGGCCTCTTTGCTCGGGTGTAAGGGTAGGAGTATAAGAACTTCTGAGCTAAGGGCGGGAGGCTGCGGTAGAAGATGCTTTGGCTAGCTCCTCTTGAGCTTTCTTCTTTTTGTTCATCAGGATCGGTTTAGCCTTTCCTTTGTGCATCTTGTCGGATTATTTTTCTAGGCTTCTTAGCGCTTCTTAGCTTCTTCAATGCATTTGTTCATGATCCGGCTGATCTTGCGGCTTACGGGCAACTTCTTTATCAAATGCCTCTACTCAGCTTTGGATTTAAATTTAGGTGTCGGGGGAAGATGGAGGAGTAACTTGATGGTGATCTCCTTCCCAGGCACTTTGCGATGGCGATGGCTCGTCCTCTGATCGAAAAAATCGAGCAATATCTTCAATGTCTTGAGCAGTTGAAACATTTGTTGGCTCGATCAGCTGTTGGTTGGACTTACGGGACTTGGACATTTCGAGGAAGGGATACTTGAGCTTGGTTCCGGCTGAATAGGCTGAACCTTCCCCCACGATTTCCTTCCCCCTTTTTGATAACTTGGACTTCGGGCTCTTCTCCCACCTCGGCATGTTCCGCCTCGGCCTGTTAATCTATCACGGCTTCTTCCCCCTCTTTTTGGCATCATCGGCCCGGGGAGAGCGAGTACGGATGGGCTGTCGCCTCCTTGTCCCGAGTGAAGCATAGATTCTTTATGAGGGTGGCGGTGAATTCGAAGTCTTTGGCTTGCATCGTGATATTGCTCCCATTCCTTCTCTGATCGGCTCTAAATTGTTTGAGTTGGGCTGCAGAGACTCTGTCGAGTTTTAGCGGGCGATCATGAGATTATGTGATCTCCTTCGAATTTCTTTGAGTGCCTCCTTATGTTGTTGAATGGCTTTACGAAGGCTCGAGAGAGCCACTCATGTTTCTTTCATCCATGAGTGGCTTGGGTGTGCAAGGCCACGAGTCGGTGCTCGCGAGAGAATGACTTCTGGCGAGAGATAAGGGAGTTCTTGACTTTGAGCGGCTAAGTCCGCCTTACGAGTACGGGGCGGCCTCGATAATCTCCTTAATATTGAGTGATGGAGTAGGAGCTTCGGAGACCTTCTTAACCCTGGCTTGCGGTCGGTCGTCGCTCTCGGTCACGGGCTTTGGTGTGCTGAGCCCATTTGAGATGAACGTCTTTTGCAAGGAGTCGATTTTATCTCCCACATGCTCCTGATGGCTTTGTTGACCGACTTAAGGACACGGAACCGATAGGTTTGATCGATAGCTGGCTATTTGATTCGAGCCTCTGCTCGAGATGTCGCGATGCGTTGCGCTCGGCTCGGCCCCGAGCGGCTGGGGCATCACGATGTGGAGGGTGGTGGTGATCGGCCTTACGTTCGCGAGAGTGTTACCCTCGGCGTGATCCTCCCAAATTGCATCCTTGGGTGGCGCAGATCCCGTGTCAATCATTATTATTGTCATCATCGTTGTCATCACCATGATGAGATGGAGGCGAAAAGAGTTTGTTGGCCCGGAGGCGAGGATCTTAAGCAACGAGATAGAGCATAGCGGCGCGAAGATCCCCGAAGGAGGCTTTAGATCAGTTGGTTCCCCCAAAACCACATCGGCGGTTGCAAGCTCTGCTCTTACGTCGGTAGGGACGAGGATGAGCGAGTCTGCTAAGTTCTTCAAGAATATCCCGGCTAAGGAATCTCGGCGGCATTTGTGTCTGGCCACCCGCATGGCGATATCGACCCAGATCCGATGTTCGGCTATTTCGGGGATCGAGCGGCCTCTCCGGTGGCTCGGAGACGGGTGGAGTGTATTGTCGTCCGCTCGAGGAGGTTTCCTCGGTCGGTACTTCGGTGTTCGGTGAGTCTCACGAGGAACTAATCCATTTGGACTTTATCTTTCGGCGTGGCACCTTCTATGCACGTGCCAGTCGCGTCAAGTGGTGGATCCTCCTAAGTGGGTGGAGGAGAGGAAAGTTTTTCTTGGAACCTCAAAGGTCCGGGCTTGTTGAGCCTCTTCCTCTTAGGCGGGTCGGCGCGGGGGCAAGTCGGAAGTGACTCTTTTACGCACTCGAGGCGGCCCTCGCCGATGGATTTCTCGGCGGCGGCTCTTGTCTTGAACTTTATGAGCTTGTTTGTCGAAATATCTCGCATCGGCCAAGGGCTGAGCGATACGATGCGACTCTTCAATAAGTACGGACATCTTTATCCGTACGGCGGCTTTCCCAGCACTTATAAGACTTCTCTCACCGGTGGGCGTCGGTGCGAACTTGGGCACGAGCTTTAAGCTCGGCTACATAGTGTCATGATCGAATTGACTCGACTCCATCATCTATTATCATCATCGGCTGAATGCGAGGCTTGGATAGCTGATCATACGAGCCAGTGAGCTCGTAAGAATGTGAGAAACAATATACGCGAGCCCTCGGTACTTTGGTAGCGACGAGATTCTTCGGCAGATTTGTCTTGAAGACTACGTCGTTTTACGCAGCATAATTTACGAACATAAGAGTTGATCTCTTTCTCCTTGTATCCAATGGGTGAGACTCCGCCTTTTGGCCGAGATCAAGAGTCGGCTCACGGCGGATCGGATATCGATGATGTGTTGGCATGGCATCCCAGATTGAGGGACAACTTCCTTCGTAAATGAGAACTCGGATTCCTCCACCCCTGTATCCAGGGTTCTCCGGTTGTCGTGAACTTGCAGCTTGTGCAGGGCAAGTATGCTGCAGGTTGCTTCGAGACGAAGCTCCCGGTCAGGAAGTCTCGAGAGCGTGAAGACGGGCTCGAAATGGAAGATCGGCTTGGTGTGGCGCCCGTCGTCGGCTCGAGCGAGGATTCGGGACTTGATGATTTCATCGATGTTGGTGGAGTGTTTTGGCGGCCGTATTATCGTTAAACTTAGGAGGATGATCGGTGTCTTTGATGACCATGTTCCCCGTTGCGTATGCAGTTTGATTCTCCCGGCTTGAATCATTCTCTTGAGTCTTTGACTGTCATGCGATTTCTTCTGCGGCTACACTCGGTAGGTTCCGGTGAGACCTAGCTCAGTGATAATTCTGCGAATACGTTCTCGGCTAGTGGTTTTGGTCGGTATATCTGCCCCTTTGCTTGTCGGTATGGATTTTCTCTATTCGATATCCTTCTTCTCGATATGGTCTCGATGAAGTGGTGTCGAATATCCGCGTGCTTGCATCTCGTATGGAGAGCTGGAAGCTTGGATTACGAGTTATAGCACTTGCATCTGGTGGAGTCGCGGTAGATGGGCACTTCATCTCGAATTATACCATAGTCTCTCGGTTGTTGTCGAAGCCAAAGGATGCAGGCACGGCAACTTCCGGCGGCCGTGTACTCGGCTTCGGTAGTAGGCGTTGCCGTTGAATGTTGTTTCTTTGAAAACCAAGATTTTAGCTTCTTTGCACTAAGGCCCGGCGCGTTCGAAGTTGACTTTCGATCTATCACCATCTGCATAATCGGCGTCGAGAATAACACAGCGGTATTAGATTATCATCGTGGGGATAGCATAACCTGCGTCGGGTGTTCCTTTTAGATATCGCGAGAATCTTCTTTCTTTGAGTCTAGATGACTTAGCTTGTGATCCGCTTGAAATCTTGCACATACGCCTGACATAAGTTATATCGGTCGGCTAGGTTGTTTAAGTATAATAAAGAACCAATAATAGCTCTATAATCGAGAAGAGTTAACAAAAGCTCCCTCTTTATCTAGATCGATTTTGAAATTCGTATTCATGGGGATTTTGGCGGCTTGCTCAGTCGCTGACCAAATCTTTTCGGGAGATCTCGGTGTACTTGGCTTGATTGATGAATATTCCTTCGGTGATTGCTTGACTTGGAATCCCGAGGAAATAATTCATTTGGCCCATCATGGGCATCTCGAACTTCTCCTTCATCATTTTCTCGGAGCTGTTGACATATAGTCGCGTTTACGCAACGAAAATGATGTCGTCCGCGTAGATTTGCACCGGTAGGATGTCGTCTCTGTAACGTGTGTCTCACTCCCCTTCGAAAACCTTTCTAATGTAGAAAGTCGATAGGGTATCGTACCAAGCCACGGGTGCTTGTTTTAACCCCATCTGAGCTTTCTGATCTTTATACACCTAATGTCCTGGCGCAGCGGGCGGTTGTTCCACATAGACTTCTTCCTTGATGCGCTTGGGTTCGGAAAAGCTGACTTTACATCCATCTAATATACTTTGAATCTTTGATGCGTTGCGTAAGCTAGGAATAGACGAATGGCTTCGAATCTAGCGGCCCCGGAGGCGAATGTTTCATCCAAAGTTGATTCCTACGCTTGGCGATATCCCTTAGCGACTAGTCGAGCTTTATTTACGATAATGGCGTTGTTTTTATCACGCTTGTTTTGAAGACCCGCCCAGTACCAATCACGTCTCGATGTCAGGTACATCGACAAGCTCCCAAACTTCGTTTCCTAACGAAGCCCTGGTTCAGCTCTTCTTGCGTGGCGATGATCCGATCCGGCATCGTTAGTGCGTCCTCTATTGGTGAGGTTCTTACGTTGACGGGAAACAAGAATAGAGTGAGCTTTCTCCTTGACTTAGTCTAGATCTTGTCTCGATAGTTGTTGATGGATCTCCATAATAAGATCGAAGAATGAGCGTCGAAGCCGCTGAACATCTTGAGTTCGGCTTCTTCTTCGACACTATGCGCACGGTCGGTAGGTGTGTTAGGCATTTTTAGTTGTCTTGTTAACGTGATTGCATTAGTTCGGTAAGAAGGTTAGGATCTGCGAGTTTCCGGGTTCGGGGGCATTTAGCTTAGGAACGATGTTTGTTCCCCCCGAGTTTATATTCTCGGTAGGGGTCTCGGTTACCTTTGGGGCTTCCTCATCGACCATTGTTACTGTTGTTGATTATATTCGGTAGAATCAGCCGGTCGGCTACATCGCTTGTTGGTTGAGTACGAATTTCTTCATCGTCGTAACTCGTCATCCCAGACAATCTTTGGATCTTTTCGGCTTTGTCGTTTAGTGCGAGATCACGTAGCTTCTTTGGCGACATCTTCGGTATTTGTCTTTGTAGTTTTCTGTTCTCGGTAACAAACTCATCAAAAACAACATGAGGGCTTTCCTCCTTTGCACAGAGGGTCCAGATAGTTAAAGACTACGAATGGCTTTCTTGACTCGAGGTATCCTAAGAATACTCCTTGATCAGATTTGCTATCAAAGACCTTCAAGCGTGATCTTTCCCGTTATTGTGAATAAAGCGAGGACGGCCCAAAAAATATGAAAATGAGAAATAGAAGGAATTTTTCCCTTTCCATAATTCGTATGGTGTCTTCATGTTGTTGTTGTGTAGCGGTGAGGCGATTACGAGTGTAGCGGGGGCGGTGTCGGTAGCATGCGCCCGAGAACTTTGAGGGTAGTCCGAGTGCGCTAGGAGCGTTCTTCTTTGCTTCTTTAAGTGTTACTGTTTTTGCGTTCGGCGAAGTCCGTTCTGGCGAGGGTGCGGCTGGCGATGTCTCGTGCTTAATTCCCTCCTTTTGCGTACTCTTTGACTGCGAGTTGAGAAATTTTGTTCCTTTGTCAATGCGAGCGAATTCTACGTATCTTAATGTCACTTTTCCACGGCTTATTTGAGCTTTTCGGCCGGTTTGGGCGGACTCGGTCCAGACATCAGATTTGTTGGCTATGAAGATAACCCGTGTATATCTCGAGTAGTCAAGTCGATAACGATGAGGGCATACTTCTTGCCTCTTATAGTCGGCTGGAGAGGCGGCTAGAATAAGTCCGTGTGTTAGCAGTTGAAGGATTCCATCGGTGGAAGGTGACGGAATAGGTGGATTGCTACTCTTTGTGCGCTTTCCCTTGAGCATGCTTCACAATTCCTTTGTCTTTGATAAGCGATTCGTTGGGCGGCCCTCGACTTTAGAGTTCTTGGCTAGCTTGTTCATAGTGCTTGAAGTTCGGTGGTGAGTCTCTTGTGCCACATCCGTCTGCCTTGTCGGCTTGGATTTCGTTTGTGCGAGTAAGCAAGCCTCGGGTTACTGCGGTTTTCCGGTTTGCAACGTATATATTCTTCCTCGCGAACACGATAACCTTTGTTTTCCTTTAGTTTATACTATTCCAAAAACAATGCTTTAAAGTTCTGTTTCACTTGTGAAAGAAGAGATTTTGAGTCCTCAACAATATGAAAAAATTCTCCAGCGAAACCCAACGCCCCTTGAAAGAATAACTTCTATTGGTGCAGTTGTCGTAATTATAGTTTTAAAAATTTTCAAAACCGGTGACCAGAAGGGGAGATTATGTTGAAGTCAACATTCCCAACTATATGTTACTCTTGTGGAGGCCGAAGCGGTATCCCGATATTCGGTGTTCCGTATCCCCCTTCAAAACGTGTTTTTGATTGAATGGTTGGGAAAATTTTTTTTTGGCTACGCGGGAAACTTAAGAGCAGCGCGTGAAAGAGAATGAATAGCCTTTAGAGTTGTCACACCGAGAAAAAAAAAAAAAAAAAAAAAAAAAAAAAAACCCGTTGACGTCGCCGTTTCTTCCCCCCCACTCTTCAAACATTCCTTTTTAAAACCATTATTTTTATTTCCCAACCCGCCCATCTTAACCCTACCTACACACAATATCACTCGGTGCAGGACCATCTTCTTGTATGTAGTTGGTCGGCGGGCTCTTTTGATAAGTCGTGTGTCTCGGCAGTGGCCGTTGTCCACAATCCCGAGGGTCCTTTTATGCACACTGCAAAAACATAAACATTTTTAGGTACCCTTTGGTTCGGTTGGGTCCTTACATGTTAGTGGGTGATTTCGGAACCCCGGATCTGTGCAGGGACCTTAGAAATGCGAGACTTCTTCTTACGAACCTTGTCGGCTTTCTTCTCCACAGGACTCGGAGATGCTTGACTTTCGATGATTTTGGGTTCGGTAGCTTTCTTCTTCGAGGCTTTGCGCTCCTCCCGACCACAGGGCTCATAGTAGTACGAACCATATTGAAATTTGGATGTTCATACGGTGGTTCCCTTGTCTTGCTCTGCCCACGACCTTCTTGGTTCCCCACGAGTTTGATCGTGGTGTCACATGAGTGGAACCTACAGTCGGTAGTTTCTTGTTGCTCGGGTGAGGTGCAACTATCTTACATTTATTCTTCGTGCGAGGTGTTGAGTCGGTAGTCAGAACTTTACCTCGGCGAACCTATCGACCAACGATTACGAGCTCTTTGAAGTGGAAGCTTCATGAGTATAGCCAAGTCCTTCTTTCATGGTTATTGGCCTTTGAGCTCTAAGCATACTTTCCAACTTCTCCTTAGCTCCCAGGTGCTTGTTCGGTCGTCGGTCCTCGCCGGACCTCATCCACTTCTTGAGAAGTGACTCATAATCCTTTTCAACTTACGCGAGCTTTTGGTCGAGTCGGACTATCTTAGTATCTTTCTCAAAATTGTCCTTGGTCGGAAGCGATATCACGAGTTTCTTGAAGGCGAGACTTAGTCATAAGAGATTTAATCTCTTCTTTGAGTGCTTACAACCCGGATTCTACGAATCGGTAGAGACTGACAATCAGGAAGAAAGTCTCCGATTCTCGGCCATTACTGTTCCGGTTCTAAATGGATTCTGTTGAACTCTGCACCATTTGAGATGCTGCTCCTCTAGTAGATCATCGTAGGCTTGTACCACGTCTAGAGGCACATACGTGACCCAGAGCATGTGTCGTGTGTCTTTGTGAGAAGAAGAGGTTAAATTAAGTTTAGAATTTACCTCGGCCTCTTCTCCGGCCGTCGAGGTCGATATTGCATTTTCTTCAAGATTTGTTTCTCACGATCTCAACGGCAACAAATGCGGCTTCGTCTTCGAGAAGAATACATGAATGTATCTTCCTCGATTGAGTCTTCGGATATCTCTCGGCCATGTAGGCACGCCTCCTACGGGCAAATTTCTCGCGTCGGCTTTGCCGGTTACGCTCTTTGAGCGGCTAAGATTCGGGACATTCAATGCGATAGTGTCCCTCCTTCTTGCGGTTGTAGACGAGATGATGTCTGCTGCTTTTTCGGTGAATCTTTGGATGGACTCGCGGCGGGTTACGTGTTCTGCGGTCGGTAGAAGGTTTAGATTCTTCCCTTTTTGAAAATCTTTCTTACACGAGGGAGAATCTCTGTTGTATTTCTTGACTTTTCGACTCTCTCCTTTTCTCTTTGATATTTGAGAGCCATAAGCACAAGTGGGTCATTAGCGAGATGTCTCGAGAGGACTTTGTTTTATTCCTTTGCGGCCTCTTTGCCTTCTTTGGAAGAAATGGGTTTGATTCGGTTTTGCTTTGTGTTGCTTTGAAAGCATGGTCGATACGAGTGTCGGTGGACAGCTTGGAACATCGTTGGGGTAAGGTTTGTGCTCAAATTCCTCTGTTTTTAATTACGAAAAGATAACATCGGGAGTTAGAGCATTAAGATCGGAACGACGTAAATAAGTAGCAAATGGAAGCCATTACGTCGAGGTAGCGCTCTTAAGATCTTGGTGTTCATCTCTTTGTTGGTGAACATCCTCCCGAGTCCATTGATCACGTTGACTTGGTTTGTGAATCGGCGCTTAGCTCGTCGATGGTCTCATGGGCTCCATGGCAAACGCGTCGAACTTTTGTAGCTCTAATTCGAGCTTGTTCTCTTTGATACGTGGGGTTCCTTGGCTCGGTACGGCCCGGGGCATCCCAAAGTTCTTTCGTCGTCTTGCGGTCTTGCACCCTCTCGAGGTGAGAATCGGCGAGCGTAGTCGGGATTGCATTCGCGCAACTCGGTCGAGGTTGTGCGGCTTTTTCTCTTCACGGTGTGAAGGCGAGATTTTCTTTGGCGACCTTAGCACCGATGCGTGCTCCTACACCTCCAGCGGCGGCAAATTGTATGATGTCGATCATGGGAATGATGGGTCTATCTCGGGGCGTCGTCATCTTGTCGTACGGCCGAGTAAGGTGTGCCTCCGTTCTCACACGCCCATCTCCGTGTAGTTCTCTATTGAGAACATCGGTACCATCCGAATACGACATATCGGACATAATGGGTGCGAGTATAAGGATGAATGAAGAGATGCTTGTGCGAGAAAAATGTTTTCGGGATGCGTTCGAGAAGACCCGATATTTCATAGCCGATGATCGAGAAGAACACCGTTGCTCGATACCAATTGTTAGTCCGGAGACGATAGTCGACTATAGAGGGGGGTGAATATACCCGATCACGGTTCTTTTTCGAAACGAAGGGCAGGTGAAGTTTGTAGGTTCTGGCCCGATGAACGAGTGCCAAATAGTAACCTTCGATCGCGGGTCGAAGAAGTGTGCCCGGCCTCCGAGCTCTCCCTACGGACTTTTGTCGGTACTTGAAACTCGATCGGAGGCGTTGTGCGGATAAGAGTGTGGGGCAGGAGATTCGTCTCGGTTTGAAACGTGATTTTCACAAATCAAGTATTTTTTGGCTAGTACACTTTGAGAATACGTTTTATGCGAAGATATGATTTCGTAGCGGTTTGTATGCGATGCGATAAAATAGTAAATAACCGAAGCAATTTTAACGTGGTTCGGATACGCAAGATCCTACGTCACGGATCTGCCCGAAACGGGAGTTCTTGTTGATTTATCGAGCAAGTCTCGGCCAAGGAATATGTGCTTGTTTGGGCCGGGACCGCTTCTAAGTTATAGTCCTTAGCGACTTTACAAATCAAGCCCCAGAGGTTTTGAAAGGGGGGGGGATAATCTCCAGACTAGGAAGGAGTTCTTACGGAAAAGAACAATCACTAAAAGTAAACTCCTTCGAATTTCTAAGCTATAAATTTGTGATGAGCTTAGCTAGAGAAGAGGGATCTAAAGAACTCACAGAGAAGAACTAATGATATTCTAGAGGTTGTTCGAGACTTAAGCAGCGTATTTCCCTTGATATCCCGTGCGTGAAGCTCAGATTTCTTCTCTATTTATAGTTGTGACCTAGGCGTATGTCCCAGTTGGAGACGACGTGCCACGTGTCGCAAGCTTCCCAGAAAACGGCCGTAAATTCGGGTGTTGCGGGAGTTGTTGGGCCAGCTTTGTACATGAGAGCGGCTTTAGTTGGTCAAACGAGATAAAGCGTTGTCGGCTTCTCATTGGTCGAGGTTTGTGGTAGGTGAGATTGTGTCGGACATCGGAGTTGACTCTCTCTAATCCTCGTATGTCTTACGCCGACTTTCGAAATGACTTTAGCGGTGAGTCGTAAAAAAAAATTTTTTTTTTTTTGTCGGGTGTATCTTGAGTATGGTTAGGCGATGGCTGCGAAGGTGCGTAGCTTGCATAGAGTTCTTACTGGCGTGTGTGTGTCGGTGATGAGATGTCTTCTGCGGGCGAAGATCGGCGATGACTTAAGAACGCAAGCAATTACAGTCGATGACGTGGGGTTTTGGAAGGTAATTTCGATGAAGATCAATCCGACATTTTACCCCGTGCGGGACTTAGACAAAGATAGACACATAAAAACGGTCCCCAGCTCTATACATCATCTAGTCACTATCAAGGCGCTACACTAGCTGCGATATCAGTTGGGTTTTGGGATCTTCAATTCCGTAGTACTACTATGATTTCCCCGAATATTATTTTAACCACTAACAGTTTGAATACCATCTCTTGACTCGTAACTTGACACACAGTAATTAAGTGACATTTCCCCTATTCCCCCTTAGTTATTCGGTGTCGTCATTGGTGGGCATTGAAGCGACTACTTCTCAAATTAGATGACGACCTACGTTGGTGGGCCAATCAATAGATTTAACACCTAATCGGCTTTAAGAACTAAGGGAACCCGATTTAGGAACTACGCGTATGGTGGGCATCTAATAGTCTCCTACCAAATTAATCCGCTTGTCTAAGAACAAT
This sequence comes from Lavandula angustifolia, assembly GCA_028984105.1. Taxonomy (NCBI): domain Eukaryota; kingdom Viridiplantae; phylum Streptophyta; class Magnoliopsida; order Lamiales; family Lamiaceae; genus Lavandula; species Lavandula angustifolia. The sequence goes on along the minus strand of JAPVEC010000052.1, from coordinate 54,245 downwards.
TTGCTACTTATTTAGTCTAATCCCAGAGAAGCGATGGAAGTACTAAATTAGCTATGAATTAAACTAACCTGGGGTGATCAAGCTTAAATTAATTAATTGATTAATTAACCTAGATTAATTCGAGAACCTAGCGATTAATTTTAAGCCTGGTCTCACGAAAATATGGTGGTGTGTGTTTCGTATCTCGTAGGCCCAGCTAAAAAGACTTAGCCACGCATATCGGCCGGGATGGCCGGGGCGAGGCCAGATTTGCTAGGCGGAACACTAAACATGCTTGAAATTTGGAAATAAAACGCACGAAAATTATAACAACTTGACGAGGCGATTTGAAACACGAATGCAAGCAGAAATTAACATTAAAGATCGGAAGGTACCAATATGTAGAATCCAAATCATCAGGTGAAATGCGTAAATCGAAATCTCCCAAGCTAAACTAAGAAAGCGAAAGCAAAATAATGTTTGTGTCTCCAAATCGATGATCTCCAAATCTCGGTTCTCTCTCTCGCTGATCTCGTGCGCGGAATGGTGTAAAGATGATGTGATTTTCGTTCGTCTCCTCTCCTATATATAAGGCGGCTCCTTTTCCTTGTAGAAGTTTGGTTTTTATATCCCGATATGGAAAGATATTAATTAGATAAATCATCGATTCTTTTCAGTATCAATCTCTTTCCCTATCCTCCCACGCTTCCATGTTTATAATTTCGTCCAAAAATCAATCTTTTAAGCCCCAATTCGTGCTGCCACCTCGGCATCTTGTCATCGCCACGTCAACACTAAAATGCAAGACGGCCACGAGAAAATACGGTACAGAGCGGGTCGGGTAGGCGCCAAAGCAGACGAGAATTTGTATAGTATGAATTAGGCTAATCGTGATGCCGGTGCAAAGTAGAATACTATGTGAGAAGGAAATGGTAGAATGTACGAATTTTTATGAGTGAGGTTAGAGAGAGAAAATGCATGTGCTTAGGTTACCGTCACTTTCAATTCCTATATACAATTGTGTGGAAAAACTTGCTTATTTTGGTAATAAGAAGTCATCAGAAGGATTTCTACAAGAAAGAAGATATGGGAATTGCTAGAACCTTTAATTTCCATTAAACATCAATATTACATATTGTCCCTACCCAATTTCACAAATTAAATACCAAAAAACTGAACATGTAATCCGCTTCCTAAATATACATACCAAAATTCTAAAAGATTTCCAAATGTGTTCTTTTACTTTTGAGTAATTTTATCGATTGCGTTTTTACATACTTTAAATATAATACATCGTTTTCAGAAGTGAGCATTGTCCCTACCCAATTTATAGCGTTTTTATCTTATTTATATGGTGTGTGGTTAGGAGACCAAATCTCCAAAATTCTCATATCACTTCCCAATATTGTCTCACTGTCATTTTAATTATGAAGACTTTCGGTTTTTGTAGTATATTAGTATTTAAATTATAACGTTGTCTGACTTTATAAGTTTTTAATGAGACAATTAATGACGAATTCAAGAGGGCAGGTGGGTGCAACCCCTCACACTGTCTTGCATACTATACGAGTTATCTTTTTGAAATAATTTTTTATACTTTGTTGCACTAAAATTTTGAATTCGTCCCGAAATTTTTAAATTTATTATCCTAACTTTGAAAATATTAAAAAACGTATATTAAATGTCATATATTTTAATGGAGATGTAGATTTGAAGTTTTGTGGGCTTTTTATTTTGATAGAGTTAACATATATAACTTTATGCGATTAATATATTATGTTTTTTTTTTCTTTTTTCATATATTTAATTGATCTAAAATAACAACATTTGAAGTAGAAATAATCTATCATTTAAATACTTATTAATTCAACTACCTAGATATTGTTATTCTTCATAATTTCCTCCAACTAAATTTAGTGTAATGTCAAAATAGGATTGTGGACTATGATTTTCTTAATAAATATAAATAATATAGCAATTATTTGTGGAAGAAGAATATAATCATCGTAAACAAGCAATAAAGACATTTAAATATAATTATATTTAAGTAGAAAAATATCTTTAAAAAAAATCGGAAGCTCCGCTCCCGAACCCCCAAACAAAAAACACTCAAATCCTTATATATTTCTCCCCCAAACCAAAATTTTGAATCTGCCCCTTTGGAGACAACATTGAAGTAGGGATTTTAGCGGACAACAATCCCTAAGATTAGAAAGTTGAATATTATCACTCACAATTCATTCTATTATCACTAACTAGATCAAATATATGTCACTACATATATTCATATATTTTAACCTAATAAAATTGGATAAACAAACTTAATTATAAAAATATGATATAGAATTACATTTATATTACACGGCCACTCTAATTATTAGGTCCTCAAATCTTCCAGAATCAAATAATAGCACGGGTGATCTGATACTCCTATTCCTATAATAAGCTAGCAAATTAAATGAATAAAAAAATAAACGACCATTTCTTTCGTCTTCTGGTGACCTGTCACATTCTTACACGTGTATACATGCACACACATATAATCATATATAGTAAAAAAAACATACTCATTCCGTCCGATTTAGAAATACGCGTTTTAACTTTTGAATGCGGGAATTAAGAAAGTGGTATTGTGTATTGTATATTTGTTTTACTTTTTGATAGTTAAATATGATCCATACAATCTTTATAATTTTTAGAAAGGTGTTATTTATAATGACACGTTCCAAAAAGAAAAAAAGCGTGTCATTTTTAGTGGGATAGAGGGAGTATTATACTTTTAATCGGATAAAATATATCACATCAAGGTATTGATTAAAGGTGTTGTGTAGCACATCGAACCAATCCTGCATGTATGATCGACAAATCTTTTTCACCCGATTTTAACATATATAGTTTTAATGGAAATCTACAAAAATAAAATAAATAAATAAATATTATCGGTTGTCTAACATTATTGAACTCACAAAATCCTAATTTCGTGAAATTGCAAGGAAATTTCCTGCAAGAATAATATCGGGCCACCAGCTTTGTCTTGTAATATGAATTTTTAATCACCAGCTTTGTCTTGTAATATGATTTTTAATCATTTCATGGCCAAAAAAACAGAACTAATTATTTATTTATTTGTAAATAGATATATAGCTTCAGTACTTCTCTACATATCAGCTCTAAATCTCCAACACTCACTATTCACTAAACAATAGGTATTTCATTATGAATAACAACCACACATTATATATATATATATATATATATATATATATATATATGGAGCGGATCATGTGAGAGCTGCCTGCATTTAACGTGAAGCTGCGAAACATGTACTAATCATTATATATTTTATGCATAATCCTTATGTTTTTTAAGCAAAAACATGTAATTTTACATTTGAATAATCTTTATATATTTTATGTTGAAGACAAAAAGTATAAAATAAAAGTATTTTTTGTGCGTCAAAAATATATAAGGATTATGCGTGTTCTGCATTCTGCGTTAAATATATTTTCTCGAGATCCACACCCTATATTTAAGGAGATTCATATGAGAGCTGACACTGTTAGTGAGAACTAAGTACCAATTTTACTTATAATTTAGGAGAAACGGTAGTCCAATTTGGATTTGGTGTTTAAAATCATGATGTGCATTTTCTTTTTGTATATGCATATTTTGTTTTAATTTCCTACTATGCATACTCCCTTCACTAAGCATAAACCTAAAGTGTATAAAAATATATAATGAAAATACATAAAAATGATATTTTAATTGAATTCAAATTCAAATTTGACCGTCAACTACCTTAATGAATGGATGAAATTGGTTTTTAGTTCTCACGTAAGGCTTGATTTCTATATTTCTAGCATCGCGTACGTCTATATATGACATTCCATTCATTACTTTACAAGTAGAAAACGATCACGAGTACAACTATAATGAAATAAGAATTCTATTCTTCCATTTATACATTACACATATAATGTATAACTATATAAAACTGTGTCTGTATGCTCCTGTATATTAATTCTCCTTCAATTCGAGAGATAGTAACTAAGAGATATCTCAATCTTTAAGAGATCGGATGGTCATCGTATTTCCGGTGGCGGCGCCGCTGGCAAAGCTCGGGCTCATTGCCGGCGGCAGCCATTCGATTCATGGGCTTGCTCCGCTTATGACGTCGGCTTTGCTTTGGCCTTTTATGCTGAAATTCGCGTTTAGTTTCCGGCCGCTTCGAGAAAGCTGCATGGACATGACGCATGCGATGCGACTGTTTACGTTTCAGATGAATCAGATAGCATTCGAGCGCGACGAGGCCGGCGGCGACCCGCGGTGGCGGAGAGCTCTCCGGTTGGTCATCGAGGAGAATCGTGCACGTGCGCCGCACGCAGGCCGACGAGGGAAGGTCTGCTTGCTCTCTCATTTCATGCACTTTAGTTTAGCTAGCTTATTAGGCTTCCTTCTAGACTTTTCCTTTTCTTGCTTTATTCTTCTTTTTTTGTAACAGTTTTCTCATAAATATTTGAAGATAAAACCAGTACCTTCTTAGATTTGACTTTCTAATTCTGCCTTTCCTTTCTTTGAGTATTGAGTTTGTCGAGGTTGATTTTCTTCAAAGAAATGAAGAGAGAGAGAGAGGGAGAGAGAGAGAGAGAGAGTCCTTTTATGTCAGAAAGAATGTTCTTAATCGCCATTGGGGTCTAAAAAGACAAAGAACCTGCAAGCCGAATATTTACAAGATTTTCTAAAGTAAAAAATTAGAAGATTTGTATAATATGTCGATATATATACTCCATCCGTCCCATTCAATCTTGCCCGTATGCTTTCGGCGCGGATTTTAAGAAATTTAATTTTTGTGTGTAAATGATGTGAGGTACCGTATGACTTTTATGTGATTTTTAGTGTTATTTTATTTCAGCCCCATGAAAAGGAGACGAGTATGAATGAGGCAGTACCGATATCTTATCAAGAGCGGTATGAATGGGACGGAAGAAGGGAGTATATATAACATTACACATGCTAGTAAATCTCCCTAAATATAAACCCAAACCCGGCTTTTTATGAGTGAGGTTAGAGAGAGAAAATGCATGTGCTTAGATTACCGTCACTTTCAATTCCTCTATACAATTGTGTGTAAAACTTGCTTATTTTGGTAATAAGAAGTCATCAGAAGGATTTCTACAAGAAAGAAGATATGGGAATTGCTAGAACCTTTAAATTCAAATAAACATCAAAATTACGTATGAACACCGTCGGGGACGGAATTAAGGGGGTCGGGAGGGTCGGCCAATCCCCGACTACAGGAATTTAGCTTTTATAGGGGTTGAAATTATTTATTCCGCCTTTGTTTTTCACTTCATTCAGCCCTTCGATCGGCACGATTTATTTCTTATGTCTATTTCGCCCCTCAAGCTAAAAAGTTCTAATTCCGCCCTGAGCAACGATGATTACTACTTTTATTATTTCAAATATTACCTACTTTAGAATAATTGAAAATTTTCTACCCACTTGTGTCTAATCTTGTGTCTTATTTGTAGAAATTATGTCATTAATAATTTATTGATGCGACAAGCAATACATTGGTAATATCACATGAGCGGCTAGTACGTTCTTGTACAACCTAGGTTGCATGCTCCCGAAATACGTGATACAACACGAGATATGGTATTTTTATAAAATTTAAGACACAATACGATGATTGAACACGTCAATTAGAGTGTAAAATATAGTAATTTTGTATTTTTTATCAAAAAAAAATTAGGTACACATGTATTAAAACGTATTGGACACGTCGTCGAGTATCATGTCGGATGTTCGACTCGATATGTAGAGATTTTTTGAAAATTCTGCACTCTTTAGTGTACAATATTAATATATCTAGCATTTGTAGTTTTTAAAATTTCTGTCCTTTCATAAAAAATCTTACAAATTTTCGATATTATTGGAAACGTCCTAATTTCATGAAACTACAAGGAAGTTTCCTTCACCGATCAGTTAGGGCCACCAATTTTGTCAGATAACATGATTCATATAATTTGACACAAAAAAATAACTTTTATACGCCCAAATATATAAATAAAAAGCAATTAGAGATTGAAAATCTACTTTAGTGTTTGCAAATGCTTTTCAAAAGTGATTATATATTATTTAATTGTATAAGTAGCTTTTTAGTGTTTTCAATACCTTTTTTCTACGATATTTTTTCTAAAATTAAACATTTAAAAGTGCTTAAATCTATAAATATTTTTAGTATTTAAATCACTATAATTTTAACAACTATCAAATCTCACATGTTTTTACTTACAAATATTTTTTTAATTTTAAGCAAAAAAACAAAATGCTTATAATAAACACTTGCAAACACAAGGCTTAAGGCTACTTGATCCTTTATGATAATCATATATTTGTATTATTTCGTTGTTTCAATAATTAAATATAAGTGTAGAAGCAATATATGGTGTTATGATTGTTATCTGTCAATTGATGTACTAAAGAAATTTTATACATATACTACACATGTCGCGTCCAAGTCAGCTAGTTCATGGATGCATATGTACAAACAATAATTGATCTAAAATCTTAATTATGTATTAGGACACACTAAATTCAATAATCAGCATAATTACATGTATTAGTTGTCAGTGGAAATTAAAGAAAGAACTCAAACGTATACAATTATACATGTGTAATTGAAATATGGATTTATTTATTTATTTATTTATTAATTTATTATTTTTTTAATGTAGTGATAGACACATTAATACATATTATGATATTCTCATGCAATTGATGAGGTTCAACTCAATTATACTGAATTAGATTATTGTGATATATGTTTATGAGCGGTGGCCTAGCCGAGGTTTGAGTCGGTGGGGTCAACGAGAAACGATCTTAAAATTTTTTTAGTAGGGGAAAAAAATAATTGGAAAAGAGAGGATAAAAAAAGCCAAAGAAATAGAGACTTGAACCACGTGATCTAAAAAAAAATGCATAGCATTTTAGCTAGTAGACCAACTAATCAATTGATATCTATACTATCTACACAATTGTTATTGAAATTTGCATGGGGGCCTTGGCCCCATCAGCCGATTAGTGGAGCCAGGTAAGGGTTGAGGGGTGCTATAGCATCCCCGAAAATGAAATAAATGATTTCTAGTAGTGATATTCTTTAAGTGAGAGCGTGTCTCAACGGTAGATATTTTTGGCAATTATATAAGAGGTTACGGGTTGATTCCTTTCAAACCTATTATTTTTCTTTTAATCATTTTTGTTAGGCCCATTACACCCCAAAAATACCAACAATTATTTTCTCGATAAATTTCCTTTTAAACTTTTGGCCCACCACCCCAAATCTAGCCAGAGACTTTCTTCCTCAAATCTCACTTATGAAAAATATTTTTAATAAAAAATATTGAAATTTCGGTTCGATTCGGCTATTGATTATGAAAATAATTGAAAATCGAAAAGTATATATATCAAAAATGAATAATCAAACTAATTTTTTTGGTTTAGTTCGGTATGGCTCGAAAACTTCTGTTTTGGTTAGATCGAGTTATCCAGTAGTGATTACCATTGTATTATAGAACCAATTAAATAGGTGATGGGGTTAGCGATTTCATTTTGATAGTTTGGGGGTGTTATGCATTTTCTTTTAAAGGTCATGGGGTATAAGCTATACCCCCGAAGGTTGGTGTTAAGTTTTTTCATTAAGTTTAATTGTAGGAAGTTATGTGATTTCATGTCAATAGGTTAGGGGTAAAGTGCTCTTTTAAAAATTTAGGGGGTAAAGTGCTATATCCCTCAAAGGTTGGAGGTTTAATGAATTTTCTCTTTCCCTTTTAGTAAATAATTATACATTAGTTAAAAAAAGAAATTGAGTATTAAATACAGAATGAAATCACCTATTTCCAAAATTTCTATCCTCATGGTGTCCCAATAAAATCATTTGTAAAATTGGATGGTCATATACTTTATAAATAATGATAAGCTGTGATTTTGAAGACATGTAAGGGTATTTGGAACAATTTAATTATGCTAAGCGATTAAAGTTGAAAGCTATAATTTTTATGTTTGGAATTTTAGGCTTTCGGTTTGAGACTTCTATTCTTTCCATATTTTAGAAAAGTTGTTTAAGGTTTGTCTTCTCAATTTCTGACTTATAGGCATTCTTGTTGTAATCTCATCCCCTAAATAGGGATATGTTATAATCCTATTTATAATAACCGCTACATTCTACTTGCTTGACAGCCTAGTATTTCAACTAATTATCTTATCAATCAAAGTGTTGGTGGATTATAACTATTAATTCATTATATAAGCAAAAAATCAAAATATTAGTATTACATATTTAGGGAAACTCAATCAATTTTATTATGTGCGTCTCACAAAATTCTTGATTTTGTAATTCACTGAAAATATTCAAAGAACCAAGACCCTCTTCAAACAACTCATAGTAAAAAAATTCCACAACCCAAAACAAACAAACAAACAAACAAACAAAAAACAGGATGACTCATAACAACACTAGTTATCTAGCTCGGATTTATTGAAGAATTTAAAGATGTGAATGGAATTAAAAGTGAAGTTTGAGTTTCCAGTTGCTCCAGATGCCCATCGGCTTCTTACTCTTCTTCGACGGAGGCGACGGAGCCCAGTAACTCGGAGAGGGAGCCCAGTAACTCGGAGACGGAACCCAGTAACTCGGAATAGGAGACGGAGCAGGAGCGGCCGGAAAAGACAGTTATGACCAGCTTCATCCCGGCGTCACAATGGGTGCCATTGCCGATACCGCATAAGTACCACTTCCTCCCGGGGGTGGCAAGGGTAACTACGTCATTTCCAGTTGCCAGCGACGCCGACGGCGGTGGCACCATGCATTGTTGGAAGGCGGTTCCGTTCACTTTGTACACATTATGAATTCCCACCGGATACTTGAAAACTGCCCAAAATTAAGGATAATTAATTAATACTATATCATTAAACTACATTACTGTCTACTAAAATTCTTGAATTGGATTCAATTTTGTAAAGAAAAAAATAGTCATCAATTTGAAGTATACTCCCTCCGGACCACTATCGGCGGTTTATTTAACTTCGGCACGGTTATTAAGAAAGTAGATGATAAAATGGGTGTTTGCAACTGCTTATCATAATCATTTTTTTATTTGTTTTTGCTTAAAGTTGAAAATAATTGCTTTTAAGCAAAAACAAGTAGTTTTTGTATCGATAATAAAAAGCAAATATATTTGATAGTTTCGAAATTATGGTGTTTTAAACACCCAAAAGCATCTCAATAGATGCTTAAAAAAGCTGCTTAATTAAGCGGTTTAATTGCTTAATTTTTGAGAAAGCTGGCACTTGATAAGCGAGATTTACCAAACATAAAAAAGCTGCTTATCTTTTGCCAATAAGATAAGTGCTTCCCCAAAATAAACATTTGCAAATACTCTCAAAGTATGGAAGATAAGTAGTTGATAAAGTAGGAGAGAAATAATAAAATAGAAGAGAGATTAATAAAATTTGCTAAATAAGGATTGAGCCGAGTTATATTGAAACGTTTGAATATAGAAAGTGAGCCAAAACTTTTAGCGGGGCCGAGGTTGAGTAATAATTTCTCTGTTAGATAAAAAATAAATAAATAAAACGCACTTATTCTGTCTCCAACATAGAACTCTTTCCCTTCCGCCCATGCAGTGTAATTGAAGTTCAGTTTCCAACCGGCATCATCTCCGACAGTATAATCAACCGCGAAAGCCGGAGCGGCGGTGGCTGCGACGAGTATCGCGAAGAAGAAAGCTTTGGAGGCCATGTTTCCTGAACTAGCTAGATAGAAAAATGCAGGTTTGATTTGATTTGATTATCCTTGCTAGCTTAATTGTGACTTAATTACAACTCGACTACTATATTTATAGCAGCGAAACAGGCTGCCGGCACTACTAACAAACATAGTAAGAACCGCAAGTTCGATACACATGTAATATAAATTAAACTATCCATATCTAGACGGCAAAAATGAAAATTAATTAAGTTGTGTATATGTATAGCCTGCACTTTAATTAGACGAAAACATTTGTCCCACTATTTTACGTACCGGCTTTTCGAAATGGACGTCTCTACTATTTCTTTCTCACTTTCTAATTTTGAAAAATAATTATCATCTTCTCTCTCTACCTTATCAACTTCTCTTTCCTACTTTTTCAATACTTTATCAACTACTCTCATTTATCTTACTCTCTCCTATTTTATTATTTGTTTTTTTAATTTACGTCTAGAAAGAAATGAGACGAAAATAGCGGGACGGAGGTAGTATAATGCAACACAACAATAGTTTATAGTAGAGATAGTTTTAAGTTTTATGGTTTTATCATCTACTCTCACTCATCTTACTCTCTCCTACTTTATCGTTTTTTTTTTCTTAATTTACGTGTCGAAAAGAAGTGAGACGAAATAAGCGGGGACGAATGTAGTATAATGCAACACAACATTAGTTTATAATAGGGATAATTTTAAGTTTAATGTTTTGTAATATGGATGGTTTAGTATTAGGTCTTGCTTCATTTTTAGGGGGTGTTTGCAATAAGCTTTTGCCAAGCGGACTTTATAGCTTTACGGCTTCGATAAATGAAATAAGTGTTTGCAAAATCCGAGAACTTATAGAGGCGGTTGAAAGCTATTTTTGGTCGAGATAGAGAATTTTCGTAGGTTGGTATTAAGCGGTAGAAGGCGATAGCTTATAGCTTTTTATAATTTTTAACCTTTTTAATTAATAAATTATATTATAATTTTATAATTATTTTTTTAATTAGTGATCGATATTGCTTATTTATATGTATAATTTTTATTTATCATTTAATAAAGAATAAGTAAAATTTTTTTATTAATATAATTTATAATTTTTTTTTCTTGATTTTAATTAATAATATTAATTATACTTAATTTTTTTTCTAATTTTTATTTTAATATTTTTTATTAAAATACTATTTTATATGAGTGGAAATAAATTTTAAATTTTATTTGTATAAAAATTCAAAATTTATTTAATAAGTGAGAAATAAATAACATTTTCACTTTATAAGATACTACTTTATTAATATTTTTAAATATTAATTTTTGACTTTCGATGACTTTTTGCAAGCACTTACAATTATCAAAATCAGCGAGCTTTCAGTTGCTTTCATTCTTCATTTTCGAAGCGGCTTTCGGCAACTTTCGGACTATCGATAAAGCTACGGCCCACTGCGCAAACACCCACTTAATCTTTGTTATTTTGTTTTTAACAATAACTTCAGTTTTATTTATTGGTCCGCGTATAAGATACGACTTATTTAAAATTTCTATTTAAAAGAAATAATTCAGAAAGGAAATCCTTATGTGAGATTATGTGTATCATTTTTTTGAATTTTTCTCAATTTCGAAACATTGTTCAGTTTAACTCCTCACCCATAATGAGTTTTTGATTAAAAAAGTGTAAATCTTATGTTTGAATCAAGGATTTCCAAATATACGCATACGTTTAAATATTTGAAATTGTTTTACAATTTATGAGATTAAAGTCGGATTGTTTAAATAAAGATTTTCTAAAGAAATGCGTTTTTTAATAAATTTAGGGTAGATAACGGGGCTTCGTCGTTAATGAACCGTCTTGAAAACAATTGTTGAATTATAATAAGAATGTTTTATTGAATGAATTTAACTTGGCAAATGAACAGTTAAAACAATGGCAAATATAATTACATCATTATTCTATTTTTGTATTGTATAAATTAAGCTAAAAACCTAAAGATTTACATATTTATATAACGACAAACAGCAGATAATTAATTTATTTATTTTTCTGTTGTTCATTTGAATTAATTAGCAAATCGAATTCATCTTAACAGCGACAGACGGCAGAAGAAAGAATTTGTGGTCTATCCTCATGGGATGGCGTAGCGATGAAGGTGGGTTGCTTGGGGCCAGATAGGTCGTGGGTTCAAATTCCATTTGGAAACATTATGTGTGAGTCATCATCTGTCGCATTAAAGGGTACAAGAGCGAAGTTTACCCTATGCTTGCGCCAAAGATAGCGGCTACGGGTTCTTCGTTATTAAAAAAAATAAAAAAATTGTGGTCTACTCAACGTACAAAACTAGGTTTACCCTCTGCTGCGGGTTCTTCATCATTAAAAAAAAATTGTGCGGGTTCTTCTTCATTAAAAAAAAAAAATCTGGTCTACTCATGTACAAAACTAGGTTTTACCCTCTGCCATCGAAAGATAGCGTTGCCGGGTTCTTCGTCGTTGAAAAAAAAATTGTGGTCTACTCAACCTACAAAGCTATTTTATGTTCTATTGAGTGTGAGAAAACAAGATGAAAAACCAAAAAAAATAAATTAGCTAATGAATCAAACATTATGGAAAAATCGAACTTGTGATCGAAATACAAAAATCACCAAATTAATTGAATTCTGGTGCTAAAGGTTGGATTTATTTGATATAAGTATTCATATAATTTACTGAATTACATATTTAAGAATCAATTTTAGGATATAGCATTTAATGCACTTTATTTTAACTTCCAAACCCCTTTATTAAACGTATATGAAACCAAGAGTATTTATGCAAACGGATTATAGACTGCATTAATGCATGTTACGTGTTGTGTATCATATTATATAAATCTACTGCCCATTGAAATTTCTGCATTTTGCCAACGGATTTCCCAACGAAATAAATAAATAAATCGCTAAAAAATTATATCTTTCCGACGCATTTACCCGACGGAACTAGCTAACATTATCGACGGAATTTCTAAAAAATATTTTGTCCTCAACTATTACAAGCTGCCCGGCCAGAATCGTTTCCGTCGGGAATATCGACGGACTAATTCCGTTGGCATTCCGTGCCAAAGGACGCCTACGTTTTTGACGGCGTAGCATTGTCGACGCCCATTCCGTCGGCATGTATTTATCGATGCTCGGGAAGCGAGACGGAATTTTTCGTCGATAATCCGTCGGCACTTTAATTTGCCGATGGATTTTTATGCTTTCTTTGAAGGAATTTTCTGTCGGGAATTCGGTAGAATCTTGTAGTGGACTATAGACTGCATTAATGCACGTTACATGTTGTGCACCATATTATATTCATCAGGAAAAGGATAAATAATCTTTCTAAGAATTCCATTTGTTACTCCATATAATAACATTTATTTACATACATCAAATAAAGATGAATGCAGGCTTAATTTTGTATCTATTCGTTTTGTTACCGTCGTTTATTTTGGGCACACTCGCAGAAGCCGAAGTTTCTAATTCTTCAAGACATTCCTAAATACTCACTATGTCCCATAAAAAGTGTCTTATTTTTATGGGGGCACGGAGATAAGAAAATGAGATTGTATGGTGTATATTGTTTGTCTTTTTAAGAAACAATACACTTTCTATGGGGCTTTCGAAAATGAAAACAAGACACTTTCTATGAGATCGAGGGAGTAATTTTTATTTTTGGAGAAGCTGGCAGGCCTAAGCCCTCAGAATTATTACATCCGAGTCCTATCCTCAGTTTGTGGAAGGTAATTTTTTTTTTTTTTCTTTTTTTCAAGTGTTTGATTGACTTTATGAATTTCTCTATTTTTTATTTTTGCGACTTTTTAATGTAAATAATTACAGTGAAGAGGCAGCAAAAGGAGCTCTAATTTATGCCTACCGAAATCTCTCTCGCTCGTTTTTCAGCCAAGCTGAATGATGAACAAGTCGACCGCATCAAGAGTATGTATATTTCTCGTTCTACAATTTTAGAACCCTCTTTTTTTATAGGATTAGGTTACACTTGGATATTTGATCGTAACAAATTTTTAATGATATGATAAGGTATTTTATATTATTATTATTTTGTATAGTTTTGTAACAAATTTTTAATGATATGATAAGGTATTTTATTATTATTTTGTATAGTTTTGTACATTTTTAGTAAAATAAAGAAAAGACGTGTAATATATGACTAATTATTTTTTCTTCAATGTCTTGACGCGACATACCATACAAATATATAAAAAAGTCCGAGTTAATTAATACAATATATGATTCGGAGCTTCAAAATTGGCCCAAAATTATATGACCATTCGGCTTATCCTTCCTACTCGTAGTGTGGGTTAAACCGCAATCAAAGATAATGGAAGACCCAACCGATTCTTCCAGGGTATCATATGCGGGTCCAATGGAATTCAAAGATATAGGAAGAAGCCCCTCAAATAGAGATTTTTATTTCGACCATATTTCGATTGTTAATACGATATATAAGGATCGCTACTACAAATAGTAGTACACCTGTTGAATTAAGAAACTAGGGTTTGCATGAACAACAAGAGGAATATGATCAAGCGAAGAAGATGATGTATTGGCTGAAAAACTTAACTTACAAGCTATCCCTACTATGATATATATACAAGATACCTTCTTCTAGATAGTTCTACTCAACCGATCTAACTAGCATTGTTTCTAGATGATTCTAATGTACTAATTAAGAAACTAAGCTGCGTGGGAAACGGATCAGTTGTGGTGAGATCTATCGTATGATTGCATCTCAGAGCTCGATCCATCGTGTAGAACACGTGCGTATGTTGCATGTCTTTGTAGAAAGCAGTAAGAATCACCCCCCCCATGAGAGGCGTATAGGTTGTGGACACTCGACTTGGAGAGAAGGAAATGAAAAGGACCCTTGCACGAGAGATTTTGTGAGAAGATCGGCTAAGCGTGTGAAGAGGGTACATGGAGAACATGAAGTAAGCCGGTCCCGAATATGTTCACGGATAAAATGGCAATCAATGCGAATGTGCTTAGTCTTCTCGTGATGAATGGGATTGGCGGCAAGGGCCCAAAGCGGTTTCTTGTCGGAGGAAAATGTTGGCCGTAGATAGAGAATGGCCAAGATCTTGGAATAAACGGATAAGCCCATAACACTTCGGTGGATGCGGCGGCAAGAGCCTGTGCTCGGCTTCGGTGAGCTTAACAGATGGCTTGTTTCTTGGAGACGCCAAGATATAAGAGAAGATCGAGAAACATGCGGTAACCGATAATGGACCTTCTTGAATCAGCACGGCTTGCCCGATCCGAATCGCTAAAACCGTTAAGGCAAAGATCAGATTTGGAAGGATAAAACAGGACCACGACCAATGCTACCCTTGAGATAACGAAGGACCACATGAGCGGCATTAAGATAGAGAATGGCCAAGATCTTGGAATAACAGGATAAGCCGTAACACTTCGGTGGATGCGGCGCAAGAGCCGCATGCTCGGCCGAGCTTCGAGCAACGGTGGCTTGTTTCTTGGGGCGCCAAGATATAAGAGAGGATCAAGAAACATGCGGTAACCGATAATGGACCTTCTTGAATCAACACGGCTTGCCCGATCCGAGATCACTAAAGCCGTTAAGACAAAGATCAGATTTGGAAGGATAAAAGCAGACCACGACCAATGCTACCACTTGAGATAACGAAGGACCACATGAGCGGTATTAAGATGGGAATGGCCGAGGCTTTTGCATGAATTGTGCAAGAGTGTTGTTGCTCAAAGGTAATGTGCAGTGCAGTAGCGATCCGGATACATGAGTTTCCACTATTAGCTGCGTAAGGAGAAGCATCACTTAAGTAATCTCTATCAAGAGTCTTTGAGCTTCAACTTTGTATCCATGGGGAAGGCTCTTGGTTTGTAGGCACCATAACCTTCTTCCTTTAATAATTCAAAGAACATATTTGCGGGACCGACCTGATGAAATACCTTGAGAACTTCTTGCAACTTCAAGTCCTAAGAAATACTTCATTCCTCCTAAATCTTTTATCTTGAAAGTGATGTCCGAGAGCTGTTTCACTCCCATGACCTCGATCCATAGAATCACTAGCAACCAAGATGTCATCCACATAAACAAGTAAGATCGGAGTATAAGAGGCGTGATGAATGGTAAGAGGGGAGTAGTCGAGGGTTGATTGAGTGAACCCATAATCTTTGAGGGGCGATAGAGAGCTTGGAAAACCACTATCTACTACACGCTTCAGGCCCATAAAGACTCTTCAGAGTCGGCGGACTTGATTTGGTTTAGCTTTTAAAAAACCGGGAGGAATACGCATATATCTTCTTCATGAAGATCACCATGTAAGAAGGCATTATTGACATCGAATTGTTCAAGAAACCAACCTTTTGTGGCGGCGAAAGCAAGGAGAAATCTTACGGTTGTCGGTTTGGCTGGCTCGGAGAAAAAGGTGTCGGTGTAGTCCAGACCTTCTTGTTGTGTAAAGCCTTTGGCGACTAACCGTGCCTTATATCTTTCAAGCAACCCGTCGGCATGATACTTCACCACTATAAACCCATTTGCGGCCGATGGGGACTTTGCTGCGGGAAGGTCGAGTTATGATCTATGTATGATTGTTTTCTAGAGCACGAATTTGAGTTCATGGCGGCTATCCGGATGGGATTGGAGGCTTTGCTTTAGAATATGTTTTAGGTTCGAAGTGGAAGAAAGAGCAAGAGAATAAGCACGGTGTGATGCGAGAGAAACTAGAGTAAGAAATGTACCAACGAGAATGCGGTTTAGAAGAGGAAGTACCTGGAAGGCGAGCGTGGCATGGATTGGCCGTAGTTGAAGTTGTGTGACACGCGCGTAGTCCTGCGAGATGACTTAGCTTGTGTTTTATGCGAGTAGATTTTCGAAGGGGAAGAGGATTAGGATGAGAAACGAGTTGTTGTGTGGTATGATTGTAGTGGATGAATCGAAGTAGAAGGCGTAGAAACGAGGTTGGGAATTGGTGATGGAGCGGTGGAGGAATCGGTAGGAGAAGAATGACTTAGGTGAGAGGGATCGGAGGAGGCCTGCGTGGTGAGATGGTCACATGGTGCCGTGGGAAGCTGTGAAGATTAAGGAGATGAAGGCAATGTTTGAGAAATGGTAGGGAAATGGATATTGGACCGAGAAACCATGACGGGGAATTGGAAGAGAAGGGGCGAGAAGATGGAGGAGTGGAATCGAGAGAGGCATTGTATGTGATGAAGGGAAAAGTGGTTTCATGAAAAACCACATCTCTGGATACTAAAAGTGGTGTGGGAAACAAGGTCATAGAGTTTATAGCCTTTGGAAGAAGATGAGTACCCAAGAAACACACACTTTAGTTTAAGCACGAGGGGCAAACTTGTGTTTGTAATGGACAAGATTGGAGGCAAAGCAAAGAAAAGACCAAAAACCTTTAAAGAGGAATAATCGGGAAGCGAGAATGATGTAGAACTTCATTAGGGCTTTTCTTGTTAAGGATGATAGTGGGGACACGGCTTAGTATATGGATTTGCGGTAAGAATATAATCCCCCCAAAAGGTTAAAGGCATATTGGGTGAAATCGAGGGGCACGAGCAATATTGAGTAAGCTTTAGTGTGCTGCGTTCTACAACAACGTTTTCTTTGAGGTGTGTAAATGCGGGAAGTCGATGTATGATCCCATTAGAGGCGTAGAAGTACGGTATATTGAATTCGGTCCCATTATCGAGATCTTAAGATCTTTATTATAGCGAGAGAATTGAGTGAAAACAAGTTTGTGAAAAGTTTGAGGTGAGTAATAGTTTGGTTTGTGTTTCATCAAGCGGACACCAAGTCGATCCTTTGAAAAGTCATCTACTTATAGTTAAAAAATACTTATATCTCTCAAGTGTGGGTATGGAAAAGGGGCCCCAAACATCACGGTGTATAAGCTCGAATGGAGGCATTGGTTTTAATAGAACTAGTTGGAAATGGAGATTTATGTTGTTTAGCTAAAGGACATATATGACATATACTATCGAGACTTATCAAGGGAATAATTAATGGGTGAATAGAGGACAAACTAGAATGAGAAACACGACCAAGCTTTGAGATGCGAGGAGTTGTGAGCGGTTGAGGCGCAAGGCGAGGGAAGCCGTGGGGACGGTCTGAGATTGTGGTTGTTGATGAATGAGAAATAGGCCGTAGTCGACTTCAACTATGCCCGATCTTACCTTCGGTTTTGGTTCTGAATCGGAGAGATGTACCAAGGTGAAAAGTGTTGGGATTTTGTATACTAGAAGCACTTTTTATACTTGTATACAATGTGTTTTCGTTCTTACCACTATTTTATTCTCGTATCGATAAATATGTATATTTGCACATATTATCTTTTATCTTGTATAAAAGTTAGATTTGTGTGGTGTGTCGGGTATTACGAGAAGACAACACAAATTGGTTGAGCCTGACAAGATATAAACGGTTATCACGGTAGAGACAACTTAAGGATGAGTTGTCGGTTTAAAAGCTACGAGTTTAGATAAGAAGTGGCTTGTCTTAGGTTGCTTGTCTTTCTTGGTACACTTAAGGTGGTGTATTGACGGATCACGGTGATATGTGTTTTCCTAAGCGGCCTTAGTGGAAAACCAAGATCTCGGTGACTTTGCTTTGGTCTTAAGCTTGGTAAGACTTGGTGAGTGCATTTGGCTATCTATCACTTTGACCTACTATGGTGAGCGTCATCGCGACCGGATCTACGTATCTTGGGTGTTAGTAGTTATTTGTGGCTCGGGGTGGTTGTGCGTATCTTGCATCCGTATCCTAGTAAAATTGGTTGATAATATCCCCCGAGGAACTCGAAAGGATTAGCACGCTAAACCGGCCGGTTGATTAAGTTCGGGTGTGTTAATAAGGTCGAGTGGTACTACTCGAGGAATATAAGATGTTACTTAATTTAAGGCTGTCGGTGAGCTTAATTAATTAACGGATATTTCTATCTTAAATACGAAGTTCGATTAAGAGTACAAAATACAAGCCACTTGCTTTCAGGTGGGATAAAGGGGTAAGTCGGCCACGGATTCTCTCAGTGGAATGAATGCTGTGTTTATTAATTAATTTCTTGATGGTGAGCATGGATAATTAATTAATTTGAGGCCCGGCTTTATTTCTTGTATTGGATCCCACGATCGGCCGATTAGTTATGCAGGTTATTTATAGTCTCTCGAGAAATCATTATTAATGGATTAATGTATTTTTACATTATTTAATAATGTTATTTATCCGGAATTAAATGGTTGGGCCAATTAATTGATAAATATTAGTATCCGATAAATTAATTAATTATATTATGGGTTGGTTATGTGGAAGCCCATTAGAAATATAATTAAATTAATGGAGTTACAAATATATTAATATTATATTGGCTTTTGAAGCTTATATATATCGTATTACAGTTCGAGGCTTGATTACACACACATACACATAACTTCGCGCACGCAGCGTGTAAGAGAGAGACGATAAATTTTATTTTCTTGAGTTCTCGACCACCCGGAGGAAGAAAAAGGTCGGGACACGAATCGAGAAGATCTAACACACGAGCAGCAATCGAGGCCGCGACAACATACGAAGGAGGAAGGTATTGTTCCTAACCACTAAATTATTCCTTCAATTGGTATCGAGCCTGGTTTAGGCTCGATTGTTTTTTGTTAGATGTATGATTAGGTTTTTATTTCGTCGTTATTGGGCTATTTTCGTGTTTGGGGGCGGCTGCGAGCGATTGTTTTTACCCGATGTAACGTTTTTCTCGTGAGAAAATCCACGAGTAGATTATAGGACCTATTTGTTATGTGATTGTACTATTTGTTGTACTTGTAATTGGTCGGGAGGCATGAAAAACGAGGCGGCGAAAATCTGATTTTCGCAGCGAAAACACTAGTTTTCTAGGGTTCTGCCGCATCTTGCGGCGGAGATTCCCGGCGCGTCCGATGTCGGATCGATGATCGGCTTGAACCTCTGGAATCCTCGTCTTAAGAGCTTCGCGTCAATAGGTCGTAAGGGATCATCTAATCTCGGATACGATCGGAATTGATGTCTAAAATAGGCTACTCGTTATGAATTCGTTCCGGTGAATCGTTTAAAATTCGGGAAATTGAGGAACTAATCTCGGCTGGAATCCGTTACCCGGTGGTCGTGAGTGTTCCAATATCATTTCCCCTCTTTCAATTGATCGAATCGAGGCTTGGAAAGGAAGAATTCGGGCGTGGAAGGCGGCGGCGGCGGAGGCGCGATTTATCGTGCAGTAATCTTTGCTGTGGCGACTCCAGGCGGCGTTTCTGCACGAATCCGACGTCTAGGCGACGTCGAGGAGGTGTGTAGAGGGCGGAGGAGGCCTGGAAACGGCCGGGGAAGGCGCGGCGGCGCCACGCCGCTGGCCGGCGATCGCTGGCCACGCGAGTGCGGATCTGCTTGCCCGCGCCTTGTGGCCGGCGCCGGACCGGGCAGCGGTTCTTAGTTCGCCGTCGTCACGGCGCACCCCCCAGGTGCCGGTGGCCGGCACGGAGCCGGCTGCGGCCGCGCGGCGGCGAAGGGGTGGAGGCGGCCGGCGGCGTGGCGCGTCGCGTCGGCCGCTGGCGACTATCTTTGCCCTACGTGTGCCCGCGTGTCTTCCAGCGTGGCGAGCGACCCGACTGGCGTGGCGGTACAATTTTCGAGCGATTTTCGGCCGGTTTCCAGTTCGAAGATTTTGAAGATTTCGAAGATACGTATTTTGATCGGGCGATGTAATAGTTAGGGATTACGTGTTTTAAAGCCCGATAACGATTTTAAATTTCCTATTTGCGTATTTATTTTTAATTATGCTTTAGCATGCGATTATGTGATTAATTGCGCTTAGAAAAGCATGTAAAAAGAATTTATGTCGTTTTTTAAAAGCATGTTTTATTTTTCGCGAGCACGTTTTATTATGTGCGCTTAGAAATTGCATGTTTTAGGAATTATGTGGAAATGCATGATTCGTAACAAACCTTTTGATTAAAAAGACTAAACAATATTAAATTAAATGTTTAATTAGATTCCATTTGGATATTAAACACTTAATTGGACCTCCATTAATTGGACTCTACACAAAAGTAGTAAGATTATGTGAGTAAACGTCCGCTGCGTGGCTTTCTTGCATCTTTGAGCTACAAGTTTTGTGAGATGAGTTTTTCCAAAAACAATATTTGATTATTATTGAGTTGTGGGAGGCGAAGCCGTAAGGCGTCGACTGCGTGGCTTGCGTGCCTAGTAAACACGAGTACTCTAGAAGATAATAATTAAATAGGATGGCTAATTAGATCAAATTGAATGCGGCATGGTTCGAGTAAGTATGTCGATTTCGAGAATTTGATTCATTTTGGTCAAATTAATGGTCGATGCTTAGATGTCACCGCGGTACAGATTCACTTTTCTCGAAGTTCCTTCCGCGTTTTAATAGTGACATGGTCCGTTATATCGAACTATTAATTCCATTCGTCTTAAGAACCTAGGCGTGGATTGGAATTAAAGAGCTAGGTAAATGGTTTGGTTTAGGGTTACGCTAGTAAACGTCCACTGCATGGCTTGCTAGTGGAATTTCTAGAGCGGTTCGAGGTTTTTAACATCATTATTTTTTCAAAAGGTTACAATGATCGTTAATTACGAATTATGTGCAAATTTTTTTTTTTCCTTACATGCTTTATTTTAAATTATTTTTCGGATATGTCCTTGTTCAAGATTTGTTGTTAATGGTCTTATGAGCCGGCCACTTAAAGGGTGTTGACAATTTTAAAGAGTGGAGGAGAAACCTTACACTAATGTTCCAAAATGAGATCTTGTATGTTCTCGGTACCCACGAACTTTGAACTCCCAGAAGAGGCGGCGAGGAGCGGATAAGGGAATACGAAAAGTGGATAGAGGATAATGACGAGACTCGTTTTGTCGTTCTATCCACTATGGTTGATTCTCTTGCTTCATAGTATGAAAACACGCCTCATGCGGGAGTGATATGGGATTCTATGGTTGAAAAGTTCGGTGAGGCCGATAGATCTCGAGAGATTTCATCTTACGAGGCGAGGTTACTACACAACGGGAATGGTTGAAGGTGCGTCCGTGCGGGATCATGTTTTACATATGATCGGTTTGCTAGATCGGCTTGCAAAAGTTGGTGGTGTCTTGGATCTTGGCATCAAGATAGACGTCATTCTACATTCACTACCTAAGTCGTATGAGAATTTTCGCCTAAATGTAGTGATGTCGAGGAAAGACTACACTACGAATGAACTTTCGAGTGAGTTAATTACTACGAAGGAATCATGGGTCGGGACTAAAGGTAAAGGAACCCCAATCTTGAACACTACTAGCGGCTCAAGGAACCCTCCTAAGAGTAGATTCCGGAAAAAGAGCAAGAAGGCTACGAATGTCAAGAAGAATAGTAGGAGCACGAAGTTAGCACCCGGTTGCGGGGGTTCAAAATCTAAGGGAAGTGTTTCAAGTGTGGTAAGGTTGGACGTTGGAAGGCGAATGTCCCGACTTCAAGGCGATACGAAAAGGTACACGCATCGCCTTAGTAATGCGAAACTATGCTTGTTTCGCATCTACCCATGAATGGGTAGTAGATTCGGAGCAATTGATCATGTTTGTTACACCTTGCGGGGGTTTTTACGAGAAAAGGGTTATAGTAGAGAATTGAGTGAAAACAAGTTTATGAAAAGTTTGAGGTGAGTAATAGTTTGGATTTGTGTTTCATCAAGCAACACCAAGTCATCCTTTGAAAAGTCATCTACTATAGTTAAAAAATGCGATATCCCTCAAGTGTAGGTATGGAAAAGGGGCCCCCGAGACATCACGGTGTATAAGCTCAAATGGAGCATTGGTTTTAATAGAACTAGTTGGAAATGGAGATCTATGTTGTTTACCTAAAGGACATATATGACATATACTACCGAGACTTATCAAGGGAATAATTAATGGGTTTGAATAGAGGAAAAGCTGGAATGAGAAACATGGCCAAGCATCGAGATGCCGAGTTGTGAGCGGTTGAGGCGGCAAGGCGGGGAAGCCGTGGGGGACGGTCTGATTGTGGTTGTTGATGAATGAGAAATAGGCCGTGAGTCGACTTCAACTATGCCCGATCTTACGCTTCGGCTTTGGTTCTCGAATCGGACATGTACCAAGGTGAAAAGTTAGAGATAAAGTAGTTGTGTTGATAAATTTCGCTACTGAAACAAGGTTGACATTAAAGCTCGGTACATAAAGAACATTGTGGATAAGAGTGTTAAACAAGAAAGCAAAGCCAGTATGAGAAATGGGAAATTTATCTCCACTAGGGAAAATGACAAAACTGTTAGAGATGGGTTTGGGATTTTGAATGGAGGATAGGTTCCGGAACCATGTGATCCGTAGCACCGGTGTCCAGAATCCGGGGAATTAGGAGGGATGGATTAAAGAACTTACTATGAGAAACATAGGAACAATAAGCTATAGTTCTTGATGTGGAGCGGTTGTTGGTAGGATTCAAGGGAGGAAGGGGTGAGGCTTGTGGACATGTTACGAATAAGGCCGAGTAAGTGTTGATATTGGCTAGGGGAATGGATTGATTGGACACTGGCTTGAACTCTCCATTGGGGCGAGAGACCATATTGGATGTAGGTTGAGGGTGAAAACCAGCTGATGAGTTGCTCTGATTATTTCTGGAATGAAATTGAAAGCCAGGTGGAAATCCGTGCAGTTTGTAGCACTTCTCCTTGAGATGGCCTACTTTACCACAATATGAACAAGTAGGTCCATCTCTTCTAGGTCGAGAATATGCTCCTTTATTGTATGTAGGTGATTTGTGGTTCCCGAGCCGGATCTAGGAGCACTTGGATCCATGACGAGCTGAAGCCCGGAATTGTCGGGGAAGAAGATGAGCTCCGTAATTGTACATTTAGGGCACTTGATTCGGTAGGGTGTACTCGAGAGAACCACCAACATTCCTTTGTTTCTCATTTTGTTGAATTAGGCGTGGGTGTGTCAAGAGAAGGAAAAGGATTTGCACCACCAAGATTTATCCTCGAGGTGGAGAAAACACATCATTAAGGCTCATCGAGAAATTTAATTGCCATTGTTTTCTTTGCTTGATCGAGATAAAGCCTACAAGCGGTTGCAAGTGCGATGCCGCATAACTCCACGGTTAAGCGAGGGGCGGGTGTATATTGATGCGAGTTCTTTCCACAAGCGATCTAGTTTATTATAGTAGGTATGTAACATTAAGATTTCCTTGAGATATAGAGTAAATTTCCTTTTGAAGTTCAAAAATCCTTGGGAAATTCCCTTGAGAATACCTGCTTATTTGGAGGATTTGCTACATTTACTGCTGCGGTGTCGGCATAGAGAATGCCTTTGAGCTATATCCTTTGTGCGGGGAATGGAGGATCCGTGGCTTTGTATCATCGAGGTTACATTGTTGCCAAGCGAGATAATCTTCATCATCACTCTCCGGAAAAGTTTCTAGATTAAGGATCATATGCGGCTTGTTCTTCGCACTAGAAGCGATGCGAAGAGATGCGCTCCATGAATGGTAATTATCCCCATCAAGTGGAGGATTGACAAGAACGGTGCTAGGATTGTCGCTTTGACTCAAAAAAGTATGGATTATTCATATCCATATTCAATCTCACCATGTTTGAGAAACCGTGAGAAGAAATTTTTTTTGCAGATATATGCTTAACCAAAATCACAATTGATGAAGAGATTGGATCAGATCTTATTCGACCTTTACCAATCGATGAGCGTGAAGATAGGATGAAGATTGATCATGGAAAAAATTGCTCACGATACCATGTTGAATTAAGAAACTAGGGTTTGCATGAACAACAAGAGGAATATGATCAAGCGAATAAGATGATGTATTGGGCCGAAAAACTTAACTTACAAGTTATCCCTACTATGATATATATACAAGATACCTTCTTCTAGATAGTTCTACTCAGCCGATCTAACTAGCATTGTTTCTAGATGATTCTAATGAACTAACTAAGAAAATAACTACGTGGGAAAGCGGTCGGTTTGTGGTGAGATCTATCGTAGGATTGCATCTAGAGCTCGATCCGTCGTGTAGAACACATGCATGTGTTGCATGCGTCTTGTAGAAACATAGTAAGAATCACAACACACCATTGATCGTGAAATATCGATTGCTTGTTGAACCATGTGAATTGCGTGAAAGTAGGATACTAAAAAATTCGGGGGGTAAAAGAGTTTTAGAAAGCGTTCTTGGTGGAAAAAAATGTGAATGAAATACCTGTTTGGGATTGAATTGGATCCATGAATCTAAGAAACGGTGAGAACAATAGTAATGTAACACATTGGTACTGATTTTTATTTATTTTTTTTCAAATGAAAAGGTTGTGTTTAGGGTTGTAAAATGAATCAAATAATTTTGCTCGATTCGGTATTCATATTCGATATTCGATTTTTTTATTCGAAATTTTGATATTCGAATTTGAATATGTATATTCGATTCGATTTGATTAGTATTCAAATACGAATATGAAATTATGATATTCGATTCGATATTCGCAAATATTCGATTAATTTTTTTAGCATATTTAATAAATAAATATAGTAATGAAATCTATCAATAATTTAGTCCATAAATACTATATAATGATCATAATCAATTAACTAAGGAAATATTAAAATATACATTATATAATAAAAAAATATTTTAAAAGTGATGCTATTACTAAGGAAATATTAAAATATACATTATACATTATAGGAGCAATACTTGATCCTAGGTTCAAAATGAGGTTGGTTGATTTTGATAAAATATACAATGAGATTGATGCACGAACAAATGTGATGAAGGTTCGAGATGCGTTATACAATTTGTTCTTTGAGTATGTTGAAGGTGATCATGCGAAGGTCTCGAAAGAATACCACTTCGAGGAAAGAAGCTCTTCTACATGTTCAAACTCCACATTGAAAGGGAAAATTAGTGCTTTACGGTTTGTCTATGTGTGATGAGTATTTAAACACTATCGAGGATCGTGACGTTCTTTTGAAATCGAGTTGGACATTTACTTGGAGGAGGGTGTGTATAGATGTCAAGATGGGGATGCGATTTTGATGCTTTAGCTTGGTGGAAATCTCAAGAATTGAAGTTCAAAATCTTATCAAAGTTAGCTCGTGATGTCTTAGCTATTCCGGTTAGTACGGTGGCATCGGAGGGCCACATTCGGTGCGGGGAACTCGAGTGTTAGATCCTTATCGTTTAAGGTTATCTGTCGATATGGTTCAAATTTTGATTTGTGGAGCGGATTGGTTTCGCCAACTTCATAGAATTAAGAAAGCCATTATGACACATGTGGGTCATATTTCTAATTCATTACATGTTTCATAAATAAAATATATCTTTAATTCATTCTATTTTTTAGGAGCAAGAGGGGCCGATTGAGGTCATGTTGCAAACAAGTTGATTTGCAAACTTGGTGGAAGATTCAAGATTGGTGCTTATTCAATTTAATAATCTGTTTTTTTTTCTTACGTATTTGATATTGATAATTATTGTTTTTATGTTTTAAAAAATATTATTTTATAAGTTTTGAATATGATTTATGTTGAGTATTGCTAATTAATATTATTTAGAATTTATTTTATTACGAAAGTCATAAATTGAATTGAATATTTAACGTTAACTATCGAAAATGAATCGAATATTTGTATGAGATAGTCAAATATTATAAAATACTAATTAAAAAAATGAATATCCGATTCGATTCGAATATTCGAATAACATAAACGAATCGAATACGAATCAAATTTAATATTCGAATAATAAACGAATACGAATATGAATAGTCAAATAACGAAGAAAATACAAATCAAATACAGTGATATTCGACTCGATTCGGTTCGTTTACAACCCTAGTTGTGTTCAAGGTAAAAAAATTGTTTATTTTTTTGTGTATTTAATTAATAGTAATTGTTTATTTTAGTTTCTAACTTCAAATTGTTAATTTAATTTCTAGGTTAATTTGATTTAACTAATGGCTCATGAAGAGTTGAGTTGAACTGCATTTTTAATAACCCTATCCGAGCTGAATTCATGATACGACCTTCTAGACTGGACCGGGTTGATCCGATCCAATGACTTTGACAACATTATATTGATTAAATAATATAACTAGTAACTATATTTAAGTTGGGATGAAGAATTATCTTTTTCTTCTAACTAATATATAAAATTAAATTAAATTAAAAAATCACAACTTCAGTCTTCAACAATCAATAATTTACAGGAAATTTTCAAATGGAGACTAAAAAAAATCGTTGAAATAAATATTTAAGAAGGGTATTTGAAAAGAGTTTGTCATTGAATTTATAAATCTAATAATTACTTAAAAATCAATTTGTTTTGCAGAAATGCCGGGGGTTGTAAGTAACAACGTATTGGTTGGATGACCCCAAAAATAATGCAAGAGTTGGTCAACTTCATGCATGATATCTATCATAACCCTATTTTTAAAGTATCAAACCAATTTCAAGATTAATTAATAGTTTCATGTATCTATCACAAATTAAATTGATGGATGAAGAATAGAAGTGTACCCATACCCTTTTCTTCTGGGAGGGATCACCTGTCCAACAAATCCCTGTCGAATTGGTGTTTGATTTAAAACGACGTAGTTTTGTATTGAAAAAATGCACTCTTTAATTATTTATTAAATTATTTTTTTTTCAATCTTATCATTTTCATTTGTAGTTTTCAATACAAAACTACGTCGTTCTAAATCGGACGCCAATAGGGCGTGGATTTATTGGATATGTAATCTCATCTTATTTTCTTTTGTATTTCTTCGAATAATCAATATATGGAACTGAAACATTGAATCAGTGACCCCTCTTTACAAGATTAATTTCGAACTACTTCATCAAGAACAAGTAAACTCCTTGATCTAGACCTATTTGGCTCATTACTATTATCTAAAATTAATATTAACATCAGGTAAGATTGAGTCAATTTTGAATTGTTTAAATAAGATTCATTTTTCTTATCCAAGGATAAAAGACTTGGTACAATTGTCAAGATTCAAGTTTAAAGTTTCGAGGCTTTCTTGGTATCAAGCTCCGGCACAACATATGACTGACACGAGTCATGGCGCAAGACCCAAAAAAATATTATATATTCAATTTTAATAGGCAATTGCTACAGAATTGAAGGAAAGGAACTTTTTGATTTGGATATTAATGCATGTCATTAGTGGAAAATCTTCTTTTAGTTACGAAAAAATATTGCGAAAACCAACATTTCATCGCTAAAAGCAGTTGTAGTGAGAAACTGTATTTATTCGATAAAAATAAAGTAATATTCGATAAAATAATAATCCCGTTAAGATAATAATTTTCTAGCGAGGAAACATTTTCTAGCGAGGAAACATAATGTTTTTCCTTGTTATCACAAAACCAAAAAAGAATTAAAATTCAGAATAATTTCTTAGCTAGGAAATGGACTCTAGTTTTTTGTAAAATATTTATTTATTTCAGACCCTATTTTTAATATTAACAACATTTATAAAATCTCCAATTTTAAAATAAACTCCATTGAATATTTCTATTTTACCAATTTTTTTAATTTTTCCCTCGGTTCAGAGCGCCAATCTAAGTTTCTTTCTTAGATTCTTTATCAAATTGAGAGCACATGTAATTGAAACGAGGTAAAAGAAGAAAAAAGAAGAAAAGATGTTTATTTATATTTTTGTGTAGGTTGTAGTGTTTAATATAAGATTAAAATCATGTGAATTTTCACTGAAAGAAGCTATTCATTGACAAAAGCTGATTGATGATATAATGCTTATGGTTTTATTACGTTTCACTGCATTTTTTTCTTAGTGCATATTCATTATATGTTTATTTTCTTCCTTTCCTACATTATTAGTTCATTGTTTTGCTAATATAGATTTGTTCATAGGAGTTCATTGAGTTTTCATGGGGAGAAACTCAATTAACACAATGAGAATTCAGAGCAGTTTCACAATGATGAGATGGAGGAAATTTTGGAAGATTTCGAGCGAGAAGGAATTCATGAGGATGATCTTTGGTTTGAAGGACAAAGGTGGCGATCTTAGTAGATTTGATAGACTTTTAAAAGATTCTAATTGTATCCAAATTGCAAGAGATACTCTATTTTGTTATTCATTGTAAAATTTCGACATCTCAAAGAACGAAATAAAGGGAGTAATAAATCCTTCGACGAAGCTCTCAAGTTGTTCAAATATGCACTTCCGAGATGATAATTTGCTACGGATTCCTACTATGCTTTAAAGAAACTTCTCGCATGAATTGGGTTAAGTTGTATGCAAATACATACACGCATGCCACTATGACTACATTTTGTTAGAAATCAATGTAAGCTTCTAATATTGTCATCGAGTGCAACTATCCAAGGTATAAGATGGTGAATGAGAAATCTACAACTATTTAAAATAAAATTCTTAGATATTTCCTATTCAAACCTAGATTAAATAGACATTTCTTATCTAGAAAAACAACATTACATATGAGATGACATAAGGAGAAAAGGGTTGAGGAAGTAGGTACTTGAGTCGTCCGTGATGGTGAAGTGTGGGAACATTTCAATCTTAAGTTTCGTAACTTTTCTTGTTCTCTTAATGTGAGGCTTGCATCGTCTAGTGATGGACTCAACCACTTTCAATAATATAGCCAACTCGTACGAGTACATGGTATGTGGTCTCTATTAACTCTAATATGTCTCCATGGGACACTATTAAATGGTCAAATTTGATGTTGTCGGTACTCATTCTTGGTCCTCAATCATCGGGAAATGCGATTGGTGTATATTCAACCACCGGTCGAGGAGCTATAGGATCTTTGTATTGGGGTTAGGGCATACGATGTTATTACTAAAAAAACTCTTAATAATACATGCAGAACTAATGTAGACTATAAGCGATTTTCCTGGTTATGGAGATTTATTTGGTTGGGTTACAAAGGAAAAATTAACATGACCTTGTTTTAATGATGAAATATGCTTCAATCTTTGAGAATAAGTTTGGGTATTTGGGACATCGGCGTTACTATTCATAAATAGCGGAAGTTTTCCTCCAAGTCGGACGGGGATGCAAGAGTTGAGATTAGATCGAGGGAGTTATCGAGTTGAGATTTCCTCCAAGTTTTCCTTGGCGGTTAGATGTTGTGAAGGATAACAAACTTAAAAAAATCGAAGCGAGAAGATGAGGCATACTACGGCATAATGCGGTGGAGTAAAAAGATATTTTCTTCTACTACTAAGAAGCTAACAACACTATAACCGAGCTGACATAAAAGTTGCGGTAAAGCTCTAAATTTACGAAAAGCAAGGAATCTCTATAGTGGAATTCAAACCTTGTAGGAAGCTTGTTTGCTAGTCGTCTAGCTACGGTGAGTAGGTCGTCCTCCAGCGAGATATATTCACCGACTACAATTATAAATAGAGAAGCTCTTCATTGCGTTGAAGAAACATGGAACACAAGCGATCAAGCATACATACTCTAGAAATCTCAAAGCATATCCGACGAAGAACTTTGAACATATTGAATACATTTACTTCTTCACTCTCAGAGTGATTTAGTTCTCTCTCTATTTCCCTAAGCTAACCAAGAATTATCTTAAGCTTAGAATCGAAGAAGTTCATTTTATTGAAATATTCTTGTTGTAAAAACTCCTTCTTGGAAAACCTTTTCAAACCCCACGTGTTTAATATTGTAAAGTTGCTTGTGATTATAACTAAGTCGCGGTCTATCTTATGCATCCTATTTGGCTGAACTTGTTGAGTATAAATACAAGTCTCTCCTTTAAATACGGGAGAGTGGACGTAGGATCTTGCGTATACGAATCGCTATAAATTAATTTGTGTGTTCTTTACTAGTTTATTTGCATCTCGACCATTTGCATCAAAGTTTGCTTTGAAAATCATACGAATGTTGATTTTTCACTAAACTTAAAATACGCACAAGCATATACTTGAACATATTCATTAGACTAACATGTTTCAAGCGAGAGTATAAAATTTAGGCCTACACATTCCGCACTTACTTATACTAAACTACTTGTGAATAGGGATGGAAAAATTGCGAGTCGGGTTCGGGTATCATCCTATCCGGGCCCGCCCGCGCTTGATGGACCGCGGATCGCCCCGCCCACGTGGACCGTGCGGGTGCGCTACTGCTTTGGCCGGAGCCCAGGACCCGCACGGGGAATTTGGTCCTACCACGATTTTTTTATATATTAAGTTACATGTACCTTTCTCTCGGTTTGGTTAGAAAAATTGTATTAAATTTCTTGTATGATGAATGTGTTTGAATTGTTGAAGGCGAAAGGATAGAAGAAAACGTCTACTTATGTCGGGAGTTCAAGAAATTTGGAAGATAATGATCTTAATGCTTCAAATCATGGGGATGCTTCATTAAGCAATGCTTTTTCGTAAGTATTTAACTTATCCAATTTAAATGATAGTGAATAAATTTAAATAAATGATTTCATTTATTTGTTGGAGGTTAAAAGTAATAACACTCATGTCATTCTACCTCTCACTTGGTCCCCAAGGTTCCCAAGGGTCAACAAAACCTCTAACAACTGCAATAGATATTGCTACCACAACGTTGCGGCTTAACCGTTGTCTCGATGCCCTTCCATTTATTAACAGTTAATTGGTGGATAGGACGGAGATTTGATACAAAATATCTCGAATAGATAACACGAGAATTCATATAAGGCGGTGTATGCGGTTGGTGCTGGAGCAATATCTATGTTGCGGTTAGAGAAAATGAGGGATGAAAAAAAAGAAGAATATCAAGAAAGGGAAGAAAAATGCACAAAAGAATAATTCATATACTGTGGATTTAGTTTATCTATTACAATGATATTAATGTCTGGCCTAATGTGGATTTAATGTAATATGTCTATCCTCTATGTTAACTTTTAATCTTCATAAAACATAATTGGTTTTTTCAGTAACAATATAATAATAAGGGAATTGAATAAATAAATTATTATACTATATCATATCATTCAACTTTCCTTTGGGAAAAGTACGAAGCAGGACTGTCGACATGGTTGCCAAATAAACATTTTTCACATATACTTAAAAAATCTTATGCAAACTACTGAAGCGAAAAGCTCCTAGATTGATGAGAAATGAAATGATTTTGAAATGACATATCAATCCAAGAATTCATTAAGTAGAATATATATAATTTTGGTTTGAGTATAGTTGTCGATAAGCAGTCTAATTCCGGTCATTTAATGTGGCTTTCGTCGAATTTGGTCTTTTAATTTGCAAACTTGTCCGAATTTGATCCTAAAACTTATAATCTCATCCGAGTTTGGTCCTCAGTAGAGAGCGTATCTCACACGCCTTTTTCCTATTAACACTCTTCGGCAAAGGACCAACTTCAAACAAGCTAGGGCCAAATTCGAGCGTCGCCACGATAAATTGCGAAATTCGGGCGAAGGCCACAATATTTGGTGGGGGGTATAAATGACTTGTATACTTAGTTAAGGGATTCTTTCTTCTGAGCCCAGCTGGGATGTTCATAACCTGATTATGTACTTGCAATTTCCCAGAAAGGATTAGCCAGCCTCAATCAGACGTCCAAGAACGAACATGGATTTATGCTGTACGTCGTTGTCGGTATCATACGTATGCTCCCTTCCGAACTTCAGCGAATAGGTTTACTCCTGCAGTGCATAACAAACTAAGCGACACGAAGATCGTAAGCAGTAAGATACTGATGAAAACTTTACCAGCTAAAGCCCAAATGACTGTTGACATCATTTTTCAGAGGGTTGCTACTAGATTGCGACATTCCTTCCTGCAGAGCTGGTTTCACCTTTGCAGGTTGTTTTATCTATATAACCAATTCGACAGAGAAGTTTATTGTGATGTAAATTCGAAGTCCGGAAAACTCAGCAATACCGTAGCGTAGATTTAAAGAAATCAAGGTTGCAGATTAAACAGCCAAGCTTTACCTCATTCCCTTGCTTGAAGCTACCCCAGCCGTTCTCTTTTGAGCCCTTGTAAAAGATGATTCTATTCAAAATAAGAACTTTTGAAATAAAATGATCCGTAAATTATTAAAACATCAGAAAAGTGTATGGTCGCCGTACCTTTGCTGTTGTGCCGACACACCATGGCAGTTTCGACTCCATATTTGTAACTTGTGCCACAGATGCCAGAGAGAGCTTTTTCAGCAGAACAGAGATGTGTGAAAAAAGCAGTTTCCATACACAAAAATTGTTGGACAAAATTATGTGATAATTAGAAAAACTTTTGAGTATCATTAGATGAGATTTAAAATGATGTTAGAAACAAGAGTATGTAGTCTACATGAACAGAGCAGTACTTATTGGTTCATCTGAGAAACAACAAAATGGAATTTTTTAATTTTTGTCAAGTTTCTGGCTTGTGGAGTTACCTTGTTGAATAGTTCGGTAGGGGGATTATCATGACATCTCTTCTCTGTTTGGAAATTGAATTCCTGTAAAGTAGGAAGTCGATATTGTTTAAGGAGCTTCCACATTAATCAACTCGAAAGAAATACAAATATGCATTATCATATGCCATCTACCATTGGCACTGTAGTTTCCTTCTTAATATTCCGAAAAACTCCAATATCACCCTTGCTTGTCAATATCTGAAATTGTAAGAGAGTGAGTTAACGTTTACTTTAGCAGAATTTCAGATGAGAAATTTGTAAAAAGTCGACCTTCTTATTGAGGGGAAGAGCTTTGAAGTACTGAGATGACTGGCAACCATCTGGCCTAGAAGTAGGATTCACAATGTTGGACCTGAGAAGTTATATTTTTATGCACACATATGATTACAGAATGTGTGGGAGAAGATGTTCAAAAGTGTGGCAATGACATAACTACATAATTTAAAGTCCACGTGGAAAAAAAACGGCAGAAGCGAAAGGCATCATTAACGAGAAGTTTCTACTGAGGAAGTGAATTCTTACTAAGCAGACACATGAAAACTGGAGCGAAGCAACCGGGTTAGTTCCATTTCCTAGTTTATATAAGTAATTTCTATAAAAATAGCATTTCCAGAGATTACCTTCCAGGCACCTTGTTTCCACAATCTTTGATTATGTTAGATGCGTATTTCTTCGATTCCTCCTACAAGGTAATAGAGAGTAAACAAAGACGTCATGAGGAAATCCTAGAAATACTGAACACAGGCCATCACAGATCACGCCGAGTTAACTCACAGTAGTACAATGACATTCTTTCCAATAGTTGCCATTCTTTACACAGAAAAAAAAATCGATAAATATTATGTACATTAAATATTAAGCATGTGCATCATAACTTCAAATCAACTACCTTATCAGAATGATTGGAAGGGGCTGTGGGATTTAAAGCAGCTGAGCCATGTTGCACAGCCCTCTCTAACGTTTTCAAGTGGAATTCCTGTAAGAAGATTTATAGAGAATATTAAACGCTCTCAAGTCATAAAGTAAAAAATTCCTACAGTGATAATTATCATCTTATGAACTCACTCGAAAATCTGGTTGATGAGGAATGCTTCTCTTTGGGAGCAAAGATGGTGCTTCGAGAATCTGAAAATAAATGATTCAGATCTGAATATCAAACTACAACTTAGAGATACACAAGATCAATGCAGATACCAACTTTTTCTATTTAGTGGAAGAGCTTTGAATCGACCAACAGTTGAAATCCCCTTTTCATCTTTACTGCTATTTGATCTGAAACTCCATTAGGCAAGAAATTTCATGTCATCAGTATGAAATATAATTCTACCAGCAAAAAAAAAAAAAAAAAGGCGTCTTCCAAGTGACAAAAGGAGCAGTTTGGAATCAAACAAACCAACCTTAACCTTTGGGCCCTGCATGCTGTTTGAAGATGTTGCTCTCTAGGAATAGTGATACTCAACTTAGTTTGTCTTGGATTTCCATCAAGGAATCCATCCTACAAGTCATTAAAAATTTAAGATCCACAGGTTCAACAATTCAAATTTGAAGGCATTTACTCTCTAAGACTGATAAGATTTGCTTCCAGAAGTAAATGACATACCCGCTTGGGCGCCTTATGAGCGAAATTAGTTTGCTGCAGCTGAACGGTCCCTGCAACCTAGTTGTAGAATTATAAGGCTCTATGAAGTGCAAGGACTAACAGAGAATTTTATAAGATTCCTACTCAACTATGCACAGCAGAAGCTTTGAACTGGTCTCACGAAAACAATCACACACACAACCAGAGAAGAAATAGTAGGATAGGAAAATAGATAATATGTACCTTCCGCAGATGACCCCCTTCAAGCTTTTGTCTTTTAGGAGCTTGGTTTTCAATCACACAACCAGTAGCTGAGCTATTAGATGCCTTCTCAAATACTGGTAAATTTGGCCTACCATAAGGAACAATGATCTTATATAAATTATATAAAGTAACATATAATGTAGTTTATATATCTTTAGATGTTGATTGATTTTACAGGACTTGGTGATCTACAACTGAAGTCTCATTGCCAAATAAAATCAAGAGTGAACTCCAGGTTTCTCAAACTCCTCCTTATTTAAATAAAAGATCATAAGAAAACAAGTAAATTCATCCCCACCCCCTTGAATATGGCAAGACCATAATCTACTTGAGCCAATCACCCACTGAGATTTACATGATACTGGGAAATATAGAAACTCTCACCTAGAATAACCAACATGGAAAGGGGCGATTTTGCTTGGCTAACTGACTTGATGTTGGCTTCATAAGAGTTGAATCCCTTGGAAAAGTGGGCTTCCTGGATGGCTTACTTTGAGTTACTGACTGTACAGTACTTGCCAAGTGATTGTAAGAGGTTAATCCTGTATAGGTATATAATTAAGAGAAGTTAAATACACTATTCAAAACTGGTACACCTTTTATGTCTGTTGGCTTATCAAAAACATAGAAAGATTAAATGTCAAGATCCTAAATATTTTACTAAGAAACTAAACATAAATGTGAAGTGATTTGATGCATCCTTTGGGTCTACATTAAATGACTTTGCAGACAGTAACAATATGCTTACTAAAAAGGGAAAGTGAATATATTGATAAAGAAATGAAACATAAAACATCTGCTATAAGTTAGATGTAAAAAGAACAGTCAATAACACCTGGACAAAAAAGATATATCTCCCGAACAGATTTCCATTAATGATACCATATGGTTGTGGAAACACAATAAATATACTATAGCTCTCTCAAATTGGTCGAATAGTACCTAAGTCCATAGTTTCATGCTCTGCCTCAACATCAGAGTCACTCTCAGACAAGGCCATGCTCTCCACACCTTTAGATTTCGGGGAAATATTAATATTTCCCGACAATATCTCTTCCCTTGGAACTAGATTTGCAATGAAAGCTGAAAAGGCAGTACAGTTGAGTTAGCAATGAAAGCTGAAAAAACAGTGCAGTTGAGTTAGCAAACTAGAAAAGTGAAAAATAAGGCCATAAGTTGGATTGAGAACTTGTAAGAAACAAAATTGGCTAACAGAAAACAGCAGCAATCCATATCCATATCAAACTACACCAACGCACTACGATATAGCCAATTGATATAGCTGCTGAGTTAGGGGCATAATTATCTCCTATACTTATGTCGAGACAGTACTTTCCCAGAACAGACAGACATCTTCAACCTATCTTCGTTCCATCATACCGAAACCAGCAAAATTTAGCACAATTCAAACATTTACAACATTAATAAACGTGGAGATGTCGCTATTATCACTTCTTGCAATCAATTTAGCACCAATGTTGCACTCTCCGAGTGTTTTTAAGCCTCTATTAACAACCAGCAACCATCATGAAGGAAAAGTATCACGAAATTTCAGTTTCTAATGCACATAAATATACACATACGTAATGCACGACTTAACACCGGATAACGCACAAAGAATTATAGAAGAAGTGACTCAAACGCCAGTATTAGCTTCTAAAATGGCAATATGCAAAAGAAGAAACGTAATTAGAAGAAGATTACGAGACGGAGGATAACTTCCGGCGGAACTGAACCAGAGCTCTGCTCGGCGAGCTTCTACAGGCGAATCGTCTCGCACAAAGTCGAAGAAGCGAGCGGCGTCGAACTCGTAGTCTAGATCAATCTCATACGCCGTGAAAATGTACTCCACCTCGTCTTTATCCGCATCTTCTTCCATTTTCCTTAAGAGAAGCGATAAATATGTTCCCCAGCTCCTGTATAGAGAGAGAGAGAGAGACAGAAACTGAGTTTGGGGCTTCTTCAAGTCCGAGAGAGAATAAGAATTGAAATGTGTTTGGGATGCGTACGATAGAGACAGGAGCTTGTATGTATATTTGCTTTGACAGAAGTCAGATTCTACAGAGAGAGAGAATCAGAAAATTTGAATGGTACGGGATTTGAAGGATATGGATAGTCCGAAGAGATCCGGGAAATTTAATCCAGCAATTGACCAATTTGCCCTTCTCTACTTTCTATCTGCACAATTTCACCCCAAATGTCGCTAATATAATTTAATTGGTATTTCTCATTTTCAATTAAAAACTCGTGAAAAAATTGAACCTAGTAGTAGTGTAGTAGTAGTCCTTGTCCACTTAGCAAAACAATGAGGTTGAAATAATGTGAATCGCTGCTGCAGTGTTAAATCATTTTCAAATAAAGCTTCCAGAAAAAATTTATTGCGCTGAGACATTTATTGGAAGACAAGTAGTAATTTTCAAATATTACGTCCGAAATGCCATTATTCTTGTCTTTACTTTTTAATTGAGTTGTCAAGATATTCTTATCGTTTTTTTTCAAAATAACAAAAATTATTTATAAACAAAAAATAAAGTGGGTCATTACTTCTTAATACTCATCCCCACGTTATAAATACTCTCTCTTTCTAAAAATCTATCATCTCTCACACGATTTTCATTCCACCATATTCGGGAAATTTATGATTTTTAAATTTTTGAAAACTTAAGATTAATTTTTAAAATACAATATGAAAAAAATAGAAAAAAAATCGATTCTTGCCGATTATGCTTGCAAAAATTTAGATAAATTTTCATTTCTTCCATCAATCAACTTTTCAAAAATTGTGTTAATTTCTTAATCTGATTAAAATTAAATAAAAACATATTTAAATAAAGTTTTTTTAATTTTCGTATCGAAATCAAAGGGACGATAATAACGGGATGGGGGAATATAATCTTGTTTTTGAAAAATTTGAATAATAGGGGGTTATAGGGAATGGTGTTGCGGTGTCAGTGTTTGAAAAAGGGGTATAAATTGCGTGTCCTTATTCATAGGGGCAAACTTGTCATTGGGGTTTGAGCTTCGTTTCGGGCGACTCCACCCTGCCTGCTGGCAATTGCTGAAATGCCGGCGCGGGTCGGAGCTGGTCTTCTTTTCGGGATGAAACTCCGGATTTGCCCTTAACGGTTGAATTCGGTTTTCGTCGGGTCCCGCTCCTCCTCAAATTTAAAATGCATAGGATTCTTTCTGGAAGGCCTACGGCTACCTAGCTCGTGTAATATTAGTAATTTAATTAAGTTAAAAATGTTACTAACTCATCCTATTAAAATGGTTTGTCGCATTAAAAATAGTTCATTCTAAAAATTGCAAAAATTATACTCCTCTATTTTCTTGTCAAGTCTGGTTTTTCATTTTGGGATATCTCATTTAAATAATTCATATTTCATAAATGGAAATAAATGAGTAAAATCGCGGCCAATTCTAAAAGCAAATGGGTACAATCAACTTTATATTTTTATACCATACATTTTCTTCGCCCACTTTTTAAATTCTCGTGCCCAAAAGCGATGAGATCTAACTAGTGAAACGGAGGGAGTATAAATTAAATTTAAGCTATCGAAAAGTCGAAGATATGTATAAAACATCAATTTCTTAATTATTGTACCGAAAAAATCTAAATTGCTTCTATCAAGACGGTGGTAAATACAGTTAAGCGCCGATAAAGTAATATTACTTGGGACCGAAAAAAATATTCATTTAACGAAGTTATTATCTTATCGAATATTATTTTAGTGCATTGACCCTTATCGGGCGGAATAAATTATTATCTTACTTGAGATTATTCTTTGCTCGAATATTATTTTATCAAGGTTTTAAGCGTATCTATGAATAGTTTATTATAACTTTTTTGTAATCATCCTACTAGTAGTATATAGAATCAGAATCTACCAAGGCACTAAAGCACATCCGGTTGTTATAAATTATTTTCATCATAAAAACGATTTTTGTTCCATTAGCTAATGTCAGATCAATTATTTAAACAACAAATAATAGTTAGCTGTTACAATCGATATTTAAGTTGGTGATATATTTACTATAATAACTGTAAAGATTTGTACATCACTTCAATTATCTTTTTTATTTTCTATATTTCCAGTACTGTACTTACTTTTCTAATTAACATATCTTGAACAAGTGAGTAATTAGGGAGTCCCCAACTGTACATTTTTCCGATTTTCAAAAGTTGGCTTCCATTTCCATTTTCCTAAAATGACAAGATGAAAAATAAAAAATTGCACCCAATTTTCAAAAATTAAAGTTCGCTTCTTGGAAGAGTGGGAGCACAAATGGTTATGAGGCTTTTCGTGATTTGTCATTATTATTATTATTATTATTATTATTATTATTATTATTATTATTATTATTATTATTATTATTATTATTATTATTATTATTATTATTATTATTATTATTAAATTGAATACCTCTTAAATTGAATAATGTCGGGGAAGAACTGTTGAAGAAAGATCCTAATGAGCTAAGAAGAGTCGGTTATCCATTGTCCCCTTGGGATGGCGTAAGCGGTGAAGGTGGGTGGCGGGGCCAGGTAGGTCGTGGGTTGATTCCCATTGAGCCGTATGTGTGAAGTCTGTCATCACTGTCGCATTAAGGGTGGTTTTAACTCTTCTGTGTGGTTTGCGGCTATTGCGCGGGAGCGAGGTTTACTGCTGTGCGCACCAAAAGTAGCGGTGCGGAGTTCGCCGTCGAATAAAAAAAAAAAAAGTCGAGTTATCCACATGCTGACTAGTGAATACCTCTTAAATTGAATAATGTCGGGGAAGAAATCAAGAGGAGTTCCATCGGGAGATTTTATTATTGAGGTTTATGGAAAGAGGAGATGAGTGTTGACCAGATTTTTGAGCAAATGATCGAGCAATATGAAGGAACCCTTCATGAATCATTGAAGGCATTAAAGGAAACGGGACAAATCGGGCTCAATGCGGGAATCCTTCAATCGTCGAGAATTCGGAATGGAGATACTAAGAGCGACAATTGAGCGAGAAGTGAAGGACGAAGCCCCCGGCTCGAAAGCTTCAAAGTTCGAATCAAGAGGGAGCCTTGATCTTTTAGCATAGACTTTCTCTAGTGTAGCGAGGAGAATATGTACTCTATAGTTTTCATATCCTTAGTGAATTTAGTTCATGTTTTTGGTCTTGATAACTACTCATTGTCTATAAGCTTTAAGTTTACTTACTTTTACACTAATGATCATATAAATGATCACTAACAAACACTCACTTTTATGCTTTATTTGTGTATGTGTTGGACTTCATGATCATTTGTTTAGTGATTAAGTTTTGGCATCATCAAATAGGAGGAAATCGTTGGTGATGATTTGTAATGTAAGATTTGTATGATCTCAAATCCACTAGATGATGAAGAACTTATATAATGTAATAAATGATTCGGTTTAGTTGAGCTTATTTGTTAGGAAGCTCGGTAGACTAGTTGTTCTTTTTCGGTAGAGATGCTTGGATTCGCAAGAAGATTTGCTCGACGGCTTGCGAAGATGGATATCGAAGACTCAGTAAGGTTCGTTTCAATATTGAGAACTTCTGCTGAATGTGAGTATATGGAGTTAGAAAGCGAGGTCCTCTGGTCGATGTAACAATCCGATTCCCACGGAAAAAAAACACAAAAATCAAGATGCGATAGAAAATACGAGAGAAAGCCGTTTTTATAATATTTTCGATAATAATAAAGAATAAAATTATTTCGAACACTTTTAAAGGAAGCTTGTTGGATATGAGTCGGTAGATGATACTCGTTTGTTGTTCGGTTAAAAGAAAATTGGGGGAAATCATAGTAGTACTATGGAATTGAAGATCCCAAAACCTAGGCGATATCGGTAGATTAGTGTGTCGTTAGGATTAGGCGATGTATAGGATAGACTTGATGTATTGATTATTATTTTTGTCTAAGTCACATGTACGGGGTAGTTGTTGAAGCCGATCTTACGTCGAAGATACTTTTCGAGAACCCCGCGTCATCGGTGTAATCACTTGTGTTCTTGATCGGCGGTGATCTTCCACTCGGTCGAACGGCGCATCGGTGACAAATCATCGGTGAAGACTACTCCCGGTGATAATCATCGGCGAAGAAGAGAAACAAGCACAATACCTTCGCGGTCGCCCGGTGACCTACTCGGTAGATACCACAGTCGGCCGACTCGGTGAAGAAAACGCAGAGACTTTTCGATCCTCTTGTATCCTACGGAAGCGACCCGGCTATTCAAGTCTTTTCAAAAAGTTCGGCGGAAGGCATACGAGGTTGTTGAGCGGTCGGCTCGACATTCTCACCAACTACAAACATCGACCAGATGAGAAGCCGGCAACGCTTACCTACTCTACACGATAAAGTGCTCTCATGAACGGTTGCGTTAAGCGCCTTGCTCCAACAAGTTCGAATTATGGCCGTTTTCTTTGGAAGCTTGTGACACGTGGCGTCGTCGTCTCCAACGGACATATGCCATAACTCACAACTATAAATAGAGAAGTTTTTTGAAGCTCAGAAAGACGGAATTTCGAAGGGGACAAGCTCAAGTTCATAAACGCTCTAGAACACTCCAAAGATCATCCGGAGGGAAAACTTGCATACTTAGAAGATTTCTCGGTTTTTCTCTCTAGAGTTCTTACATCCCTTTCTTCTCTAGACTAAGCTCATTGTCATATTTATAGCTTAGATTCGAAGGAGTTCACATTTAGTGAATTGTTCTTATTGTAAGAACTCCTTCTCGGTTGGAGAAAATTCCCTTCCCTTTCGGACTTAGGTTTGGATTGTAAAGTCGCTAAGGACTTATAACTTAGAGGAAGCGTCCGGTCTGCGGTATCCTGGCGAGGCTTGCTCGGAGAATAATCAACAAGTTCTCTGCCTTGTTCGGGGCCGTGGACGTAGGATCTTGCGTATCCGAACCACGTTAAATCGCTTGTGTTCTTTTCTTGTTTTTTTGCGTAGCATTCGGCCGACTTGAAAATCATAAGCTTGCATAAAAGCGTATTTATAAGCGCCTGACGAAAAGACTTAACTTGCTAAAACGTGTTTTTCAAAGAGGCGAATTCCAGGCCCCACACTTTCCGCTGCTGAGTCTCAGGCCGATTCTCAAAGAAATGCCGACAACGATCGGTAGGAAACTCGATGGGCGACTCGCTCACGTCCGCGATCGAAGGCTTATTTGGCGGCTTGTTCATCGGTTGCGATCATCGGCTTCGGTGACCTTCATTGAGAAAAAGAAGCCGAGCTCGGTGTATTCACCCCCCTCTACACTGACTTATCGTCTCCGGACCAACAATTGGTATCGGAGCGCACGGTGTTCAGCCGATCGCCGGTTACGAATCTTTGGTCCTCTCGGCCCGATCCACGAAAACCGTTTTCCTTTGCACTAATCATCTTTTCGGCATCCTTATACTCTTACTCTTACAATATCGATATGTCGGTATTAGGATGAATGTACCGATGTTCTCAATAGAGAACTACACGGTATAAGCGCGTACGTATGGAGGCACACCTACGTCGCTCCACGACAGGCATGTCGAGATGTCCCAGAAGTCAGGGCAGATCATTCCCATGATCGACAAGCGTAGTATTTCTTCTTTGGAGGAGGCGTGGGAGCACAGGCCGGGTGCTAAGGTTCCCAAAGACAAATGCGCCTTCACGCTCGAAGAGAAAAAGTCTGCACAACCTTGGCCGAGGTTGCACGTAATGCCATGCGGCTACGCTCGGTGATTCACACCTCGGAAGGGTACGGGATTGCAAGACGGCGAAAGAGCTATGGGGCGCCTTGGGCATGTCTGAGCCGTGGAACCCCCTCGAGATCAAAGAAAACAAGCTCGAGCTAGAGCTTCGGAAGTTCGGCAGCCTTTGCAATGGAGCTGCTTGAAACCGTTGGCGGTGAGTGTCGGATTCACCAATCAAGTCGATGTCATCAATGATAGGTGGGGGAGGTCGTTCACTAACAAGGAGATGAACACCAAGATCTTGAGAGCGTT
This sequence comes from Lavandula angustifolia, assembly GCA_028984105.1. Classification (NCBI taxonomy): domain Eukaryota; kingdom Viridiplantae; phylum Streptophyta; class Magnoliopsida; order Lamiales; family Lamiaceae; genus Lavandula; species Lavandula angustifolia. The sequence goes on along the minus strand of JAPVEC010000052.1, from coordinate 11,198 downwards.
GCCCGCCAGAAGTGGCTTCCATTTGCTACTTATTTACGTCGCTCGATCTAAATGCTCTAACTCCCGATGTTATATTTTGAAATTAAAATCGGAGGAATTCGAGCATAGCCTTTAGCCCAAAGTGCTTAAACGCTCCGAGTGACACGCGGTTCGATCACGCCTTCAAGGCGACGATCAGGTCAATACGGAGCCCGAAGCCTATTTCCTCAAGCAAGGCGTGGCCACATCGGTAGCAAAGTCTTCGAGACTTCGGGCCACGACCGGCTAGCAGCGATGGCTCTCAAATATCGGGAGGGAAAAGGAGAGAGTCGAGAAGGCGAGGAAATCCGATCGAGATTCTTCTTCGAGGTAAGAAAGACTATCATAAGAAAGAAGAATCTAATCCTTCTGCGAATACGGGGAAATCGGAGTGTCTTTGCCCGGTCCGTCTAAAGACTCGGTGGTAAGAGCGTGAGAACATCCCTCTGCTACAGGCGCAAGAAGGAGGGACACTATCGGTGCGATTGTCCCGGAACTCTCGGCTACTCGAAGGCGAACGGCGGAGCGGAGAAAGAAATTCGCCAGAGACGGCGGGCACATATAGCCGGAGAGATATCAGGCAACTCGATTGAGAAGGATACATTCATGTATTCTTCGAAGAGGCAAGCCGCATTCGTCGCGGTTGAGGTCGCGAGGACGGTTCTTTGATGAGTCGGCCGAATCTTGTTTGATGGTAGGAGAAGAGGGTGAGGTAAATTCTAAACACATTATTACCTCTTCTTCACCCGGCACACAAGACACGTGCTCGGTCACGAGATGATCCTCTAGATGTGGTATAAGCTACGACGATGCTAGCTAGAGGAGCGGTTCGGTGAGCGAGAGTTCGTGAGAACCGTCCAGGGAACTTGAGCGGGTAAAGGGCGAGAATCGAGACTTTCTTCGATTGTCGGGTTTCTCTTGAGTCGGTGGATCTAGTTGCGAGACTCGAGGAAGAGATTGAATCTCTTATGACTAAGTCTCGGCTTCAAGAGACTCGAGATCTCGGTTCGACCAAGAACGGTCGAGAAAGAGGCCGAAATAGCCCGGCTCGGTCGAAGCTCACGAGATGTACGAGAATGACTATGACTCGCTCGGAAGGAGGTGGCGAGGTTGCAGAGGCTTGATGGTGAACAATACACGGGAGCGAAGGAGAAGCTTGAAAGCATGCTTAGAGCACAACGACCGACTTTGCTATGAAAGAAGGCCTTGGCTATACCCTTGAAGCTTCCACCTCCAAAAGCTCGGCAACTACGGGCTGATAGGTTCGTCGGAAGGAAAGGTGCATGTCTTGACACCACACCTCGGGCGAAGAACAAGCGAGAAAATGATTGCACCTCGGCCGAGTAGCTACAAGCTGGTGACCAAAGGTTCCACCCCGAGGACACCGCGATCAGAATTCGGGGGAACCAAGAAGGTCGGATGGGCGGAGCAGTACAAGGAGCCTTTGTATGAGCACCGGCTCGGCCACGGCTCGTACTACTATGAGCCCGGAGGTCGGGAGAAGCGCTAAGACTCGAGAAGAAGAAAGCGCTTGAACCAAAAATCATCAACGAAAGTCGGCATCTCCAAGTCTGTGGAGAAGAAAGGCGACAAGGTTCGGAAAGAAGAAGTGCAGGACTTCTAAGGTCCGAGGCAGTCTGGGTCTGAAATCACCCACTAACCGGTAAGGACCCAGGCCCGAACCAAGGGTACCTAAAAATGTCTGTTTTGCGGGTGCGTAAGGACCCACGTGGATAGTGGACGGCGGCGCTCGAGGCACATGACTTACCGAGAAGATCCTGGCGACCAACTACGTACAAGAAGATGGTCCCCGAGGGTGGAGTCGGTGACGACTTCAAAGGCTACACACAGGGGATGCGGAGCGGCGAACATTGGGGCCGCCCATGGTTCCAGGTAACATATGTTGAAGGACTTCAACATAATCTCCTTTCGGTCGGTCGGTTCGTGATAATCTTAACGAGTAATCTTTGATCTTTGGTTTTACGTGATATTGTTGACAAATCTACGGGGAAACGGTGTTATCGGGTTCGCGGAGGAAGAACATCTATGTTGCAATGGAATACCGCGAGCACGAGGCTTGCTTGCTCGCGTGGGACTAAATCGGGTGACAAGTCGGGCTAGCTATGGCACGGGAGACTCGGCCATTCGAACTTCAAGACCATGAACAAGCTTGTCAAGAACTCTACGGTCGGAGGAGCTTGCGCAGCGAATCGTTTATCAAAGACGAGAAATTGTGAAGCGTGCTAAAGGGAAAGCAAACAAAGAGGAGCAATCCACTTTATTCAGTCGCCTTCCACTGATGGAATCCTTTAGGCTACGCTTCACATGGACTTATTCGGGCCGATCTCTCCGATGGCTATAAGAGGCGAAGTATGCCCTCGTCGTCGTTGGCTGACTACTCGAGAATATACTTGGGTCGTCTTCATCGCCGACAAATCGATGTTCGGACTAAGTTACCTAATCTCCTTGAAGAAACTCGGTGTGGAAAGAACATCAAGATTAAGAAGATACGCTCGGACGGAGGAACAAAGTTTCTAAGCTCGGTAGTTAAGACATCTTTGCGATAAAGAGGGAATTAAGCACGAGACATCAGTGCACGCGCCCCTCGGTAGAGCGGACTTGCTTGAGCGTAAGAACAGAACACTCCAAAGAAGCGGCAAGAACGCTCCTCGCAGATTACGGACTACCCTCAAAGTTTTGGGGCGATGCTTCGACACCGCTTTGTTACACTCGGAGATCGCTCGCTGCTTGGCGCGGCAACACGTGAAGGCGCCTTACGAACTATGGAAAGGGAGAATTCCTTCTATTTCTCATTTTCATGTTTTGTTTGTCCTTGCTTTATCCATGATAATGGGAAAGATCGGTTGAAGGTCTTTGATAGCAAATCGATCAAGGAGTATTCTTAGGATACTCCAGAGTCGATAAAGCCTTGAGTCTTTAACTATCGGACTCTTTGTGTGGAGGAAAGCCCACATGTTGTTTTTGATGAATTTGTTCGCGAGAACGGGAAAGATCAGAGTCGAAATCTTGAAGATGTCGGCGGCAAGCTACGGGATCTCGGGCTGAATGTAAAGGGCTTGAAAAGATCCGGCATTGTTGGGATGATGAGTCGGGCGATGAACAAACTCGGACTCGACCAACAATCGATGTAGGCCCGACCTAGTTGATTCTATCGAAGCAGAATCAACAACATGTAACATCGGTCGATGAGGAAGCCCCTGTGGTAGCTGAGACCTCTACGAGAATATAAGCTTCGGGGAGCGATTAATGTTCTGAGCTAAATGCCCCTGAACACGGGAAACTCGGTAGATCCTAGCCTTCTTCTTGGGTTGCTTCGATCGCCGAACGATTACTCTTTGAAATGCCTAATACACCTACGGTGCGTAAGTAGTATCGAAGAAGAGCCCGACTCGGGCGTTCGTGGCTCGATGTTCATTCTTGAGATCTTATCATTGGAGATCCATCGGCAGACTATAAGGACGAGATCCAAGATTAAGTCGAGGAGAAAGCTCGCTTTACTCTTGTTTTTACGTCTACGAAGAACCTCGATCGATAGAGGGCGCACTTAAAGATCTTGGCCCGAGGTCATTGCTATGCAAGAAGAAAGGCCGAACCGGTTAAGTCGAAGTGAAGTTTGGGAGCTTGTCGGCGGAACTGGAGCATCGCACGTGATTGGAACTAAGTGGGTCTTCAAGAACAAGCGAGATGAAAACAACGTCATCGTCGAGAATTAAAGCTCGACTAGTTGCTAAAGGATACGATCGGGCGCGAAGGAATTTACTTTGATGAAACGTTCGCTCCGGTCGCTGGGTTGGAAGCCATTCGTCTTTTCCAGCTTATGCGACACGTCGAGGATTTAAGGTATATCGAGATGGATGTGAAGTCGGCTTTTACGAACGGCGTGCGAAGGAAGAAGTCTACGTGGAATAACCGTCCAGGCTTTCGGCGGGGACATCGGGTGTCTGAGACTTAGGAAAGCTACGTATGGGTTAAAACAAGCGCCCGGGGCTTGGTATGATACCACTATCGACTTTCTACTTCGAAAGGGATTTTTGAAGAGGGGCGGTAGATCGCACCCTATTCAACATAAAGTCGGGAGATGACATTCTACTGGTGCGGATCTACGTGGGCGACATCATTTCCGAGGCTGCGGAAACGAAGTCGTATGTCGGCGATTCGAGAAGATGATGAAAGAGAAATTCGAGATGTCCATGATGGGAGAGATGAATTATTTCCTTGGATTTCAAGTGAAGCGATCACTGAAGGAATCTTCATCAATCAAGCCAAATACACTCTAGATCTTCTCAAGAGATTGGTGCGACTCAGTCAAGCCGGTCGAAATCCCCTATGAACCACGAACTTTAAAATCGATCTAGACAAAGGGGAGCTTACGGTAGCTCTACGATTATAGAGCTATTATAGGCTCTTTACTTTATTTATGACTAGTCGTCTGACATAACTTATCTTTGTAGGTGTATGCGCAAGAATTCAGCGGATCCCAAGCGAAGTCATTTAGACTCGGCGAAGAAGATTCTGCTTTTTATTTAAGAGGAACACGTCTTTGGGTTATGGTATCCTGCTGATGATAACTTAATACTAACGGGTTATTCGATGCTTGATTATGTAGGATGCGGGATAGATCGAAAGTCGACTTCAGGAACTTGTCGGTTCTGGCGGCCAGCTGATTTCTTGGTTTTCAAAGCAGCGCATTGGGTAGCGCGTCCACTCGCGGGGCGAGTACATAGCTACGAGGAAGTTCTTGTGCCCAGAATCCTTTGGCTGCAATAACAACTTAGAGATTATGGTATAACTTTGGGGATGAAGTGCCCGTCTACTGCGTATTGCACAAGTGCGATTGCCGTAACTCGAGCCGATTACTACATACCGAATGCTAGCACGTGGATATCCTACCCCTTCGTCGAGGAGACCATGTCGAGAAGAAGGATATCGAGATGGAGAAGATCCATGCCCGACAAGCAAAGAGCGAGATATGCGGCGAAACCACTAGCCGAAACGAGTTCGGAAGAGAACTATCGGTTGAGCTAGGTCTCTTTGGATCCCTCTTGAGATGCGTCGGTGAGATGCGGACTACGAGAACATCATTGCCCGACAATTGGTAACAATTGGTATCGGCATAAGGAATCGATCCGACGGGTCGAGATAACTAAGTACTGAGTGACTCGAGTTGGGGAAAGGTCATGTCCTTGTACTGCGGCAAGGGGGACATAATTAAATCGACATGACAACCATTCTCCTTATACATACGATAACCGGTACGATAAGTTCCGGTTGAAGAGGTTGATAACAGTTTGATAAGTTCGTTTGAAGAGGTTCGGTAACCGGTGATAAGTTGGTTGAAAGTGTTGATAACAGTGATAAGTTAGTTTGAAGAGGTTTTGCGTAATTTTGTGTACCTATTTTTTTTGAAGCATGCTTACGCATTTATTGCATCGATCGCTCACACTCGGTAGTTAATGTGCATTCATTTCCGCTACATTAATAGTTTAAGGAAAGGTCGGTAGGAAACCTTTTCACTTGCATAGGCCGAGTAATTAATGTTGTTTGTCCATCGCTATTTAATGCATGTCTTCTCACTTACCTTTATTACGTAGATCTATGTTTTAGCGGCTTTTGTAATCATTCCCTTTTATATCATTAAATCTTAGCCGTTCATAGTTTTTGGAAGATTAAAACTTCAGTCGTTGGATTGAAACTTGCAATCAAGCCAAATTATACAAATCTTTCATCTTCTATCTTTTTCCTCACTTTTCGCCGTTATCAAATCCCTAAGAGCTTTTATGCAAATCGGTTTCCATCTCGGGCTTCTTATAAGCTTGCTTGCTGTGCGTCTCTCAAGCTCTCATACTCGGTAATGTATTCAAATCTGCGACAACTCTTGACTTTACTCTATTTTCAAGTGCTAACATGTGTGTTCAAGTTTCTATAAGCGTGTCACGTAGACTCCTGAACCAATAGTGGAGATCATGGCCATCCAGTCGGTTCGAACCCACGATGGCTTTCCGCGGGTGGACATTCCATATCTGGAGCCTCATGTTCGATGCTCTGGAGAGGTCGGGGGTTGGAGACCCATGTGACCAAGCATCCTCGTGCTCATCCCCAGCAAGTGGCGAAGCGTATTTCAAGCTGGAACTCGGTGGGCTTGGGAGGGAGGAAAGAAGCGTCTTTCTCCATCGTGAGAGAAACGTCTCCCAGAACAAGTAGGCAGAAGCTCAACACACCTTCAACATCGAGAGGCTCTAGCCCTCGCGTTTTGACTTCCTACTTGCAGGGATCTCCTCATCGGATACAAGGAGAGGGAGATCGGCGCTTATGTACAAAAGTTACGTGGGCCTTGATGATCGGCGTTGAAGACGGCTCTCCCGAGGAATCTTTTGCTACCTCGATCTGAGAGGTTTAGCGTATGTGGTCTCGCCATCTTGCGACAAGCTCCATTGGATCGTATGATCAAGCTGTCCAAGCAGTTCGGTGATGATGGTTGTATTGATGACGGAGTAGAAGTGAATTGGGCTGACTATTACCGACTCGGATGAAAGCCCGGGCCCGAAATTCACTACTCTACCCAGTTGGCGAGAGGAGGTTGGCCGGTGCGGGTAAGCTTCTATTCGGGACCAAGATGTCGGTCCTAATAGAGAGTGTTGTACGGAGGAACTCGGCTTTTTTGAAGACTGAAGTTGTACAACACTAAGCGATAAAAGTTTAAGACCAAAGAAGCGACGGAGAAGTCTATTGTGGCAAGGGCCACACGAGCGGAAAAGAGAGGCTGCTCCTACCATGCCATCTCCGTGATGTGCCCGAGAGGAGGAGGCTTATCAAGCCGCGACAGGGGAAAGTGCTGTGGCGTGGCTCGGTTGCATAAACTGTCGTAGAAACGAGGCTCCTCCTCCACCTCCAAGATGAGCAAACCTTGGACTCAGACACAGGGGATGGAAGGAGCCACCCTCAAGGATAAAGCTCAAGTCATGGGCTCCGATGGCACTCGGTCGGACATTCGAGAGCAAAGCGAAGAGACTAAATGGACAACAACTCATACCACTCGTCTACGTGCTACAGGCGGGATTCCGATCAAATTCCGAGAGATAGGCGAGCATGAAGACTTGGTTGACGTTGCCGTCGGGCGAGAGTTCGGATCTTCTCGAGGTTTTAAAGCTGGGATATTCCGATAGATTTTGCAAAAACTTCCGGTCGGCCATCGATCTATTGAGCGAGAGGAGCAAGATTTACGAGCGAGAGATCGGATTCGGGAGCCGGGCTGATTTGGCGTCCTTCGAGGATCTTCGGTGCTATGCTCTCATCTTCTTAGCTGCGTGCACGGCTCCTGCTTGGTAATGCTCGCCTCCGTCTCCTCCTGGCGATAAGAGTGATGACCAAGAACTAAGATCGGGGAGATGGAAGGCACCCTGAGGATGCGAGAGTTGGGAGGCTACTGGCGAGGGACCAACTCCTCGTGAGGAAGAGTCGATCACCACCCCCCCAGTACGTCGGGTGAGGCTCGGGGCGCTCGAGGAAGTCCGATCGGGAGCAGCTCCTCGTCCATTTTCGATCAAAGGCTCGGAACAAGCTCTTACCAGATTGAACCCATTGGTTAGTGTCCTCCCAATCGTGTGAATAAGGCAATCGAACGCCAAGGCGCTAAGCAGAACTTCTCGCAAAGCATCCATGCTCAAATGGGAGAAGTATACGAAGGCCAGTAGCACGGATAAGCTAGCCGTGGCATCTCCACTCCTCGAGGCTCCTTCGCGGCGATTTTAAGGAGATGATCGGCGAGGCTTTTGATATGCCTGAAAGCAGATCTATACGCACGCAGTCGATTCTTTGCTCAAGCTCGGCCAAAACATTCTTGAGCGGGTGACTAAATGACTTTCTCACAGTCCAAGCTCGAATGGATGAGCGGAACAAGTTGGCTACAAGCATCCTCCCAGGCCGCTATTAACGCAACGGCAGTGGCCTTGAGCGAGATTCGAAGGAAATGAAGGAATCATGATCTAGCCATTTGAAACTCAGCGAGAGTCGATTTTGCTCATCTCAATCGATCTAGGGGCGGATCAAGAGAAGGGTTGGGAGCAATGCGTGACTTGGTCAAAGACTTTGACTCTACTGATTTCTCGGATCAAGGACTTAGTATACAAGGCTCGAGAAAGAAGTCACGGCTATCAGTACCAGCCTCGATAAAGGTTGGCGATGCGAAAAAGGGGGAAGGTATAATAAAGATGAACTCGAAACGGGATACGGTGATGTACGATTATCAAGGAAAGGGTTCGGGAGGAAGGACCCTCCGCGGAAGAACCTGAGCATGACTCGGGGGGGAAAGGGCTCGGGAGGAAGGACCTCTACTACTCAGGGATAAGAACTCTTCCGAGTCCTTCTCCTAGAATTTCCACTTCGGCCAGCCCCGTCTCCTCTTCTGCACTTTCGCGTTGAAGAAGTAGCAAATCTTATTGAGCGAGGAGACGAGAAGAAGAAGAGCCTGAGCACGAGCAATTGCCACCGCGAGAGGCAGGGAAGGAGATTGCAACTTGTATCTACTCCTCCCTTCCTCCCAGGTCCGTAAATTCAAATCAAAAAGCGGAGCAAGAGGCTTATGACCTCAAAATTGCCCAGCCGGCTGCGGGGATAGGCTCGACCATGAGCGTCGGCTTGAAGAGGCGGCCGAGAGCGGACAAGAAGCCCAGAGGGCAAGGTGGCTTAGGGGCGAAGGCGAAAAAGGTCGGGTCGGTCGAAGAGCGAAGAAGAAAGCCCCAGCGGATTTTGCTAAGGCTCTTGGGGCGAGATCAACCCTGCTGCTTCGCAGTATTCCCACTTCTACTCTAACACGAGCGGATAGCGGAAGATCAAGCGACACGGGAGCGACGGCAATGCAAGGTGCGAGTCTCGAGGGCGAGGAGACGGTAGAGCGGCCGCACTCGCGCGAAAAGAAAAGGATAGGCGACTTGGCGAAAATGCGTTGCTTATCTCTCGAAGCCGGTGATCAAGGAGACGGATCCCAAGAGGATCCAAGTTCATCGAGGCCCGTATATTAAGAATATTCCTATCCTGCATGTGGATAAATGGGTGCCGGTTGATATGAGCGTCCGTTGGGAAAGTGCGAAGAGGATTTTATTAAAGGAAGTTTATTTTGTATGGCGCATTTATCCTCTCGGTATCGGTGATCCGTTATTCGATGAACTTATCTCGGGATTTGATGTCTCATTCGGAGATGGGTATGAGGCGGATTATGGAAGAACGAATATTCCCTTCCGTGCCCCTGACTTTAGACGTATTCCTCCGCCAGAAGCTGCTAGTGGGAGCTTGCTTGCATGAAGGGCGTTGAGAGAGAGATAGAGGAAGGTTGCACTTTCCATGCGGGTTTCTTTGCTGACAATCCTCTTGACAATGAAGAAATCCGAGGAGATCGGGATCGAGATTTACAAGTATTATTACCGGATCCTCTTGTTGAGAAGTGCGCTGATTTCAGAAAAGGACTCAGCCTTCAGCGTCGAGGATTATTTCTCCTTCTTTTTTGATTTATGTTGTAATAGTTGTTGGAGCTTGTACATCATTGATTATATATATTCGATTTCCTATTGCTTGTTAGGCAATTACTAATTTGTCTTCCCGGCTCTTTGCATCGTGTTTTTTCACGTTGTCACTAAGTGATAGACACACTCTCACGATCGATTTCTCGATTTTTCTATCTCTACCTTCTAGTATTGATATTCCTTTCCTCGGGGGAATGTTGTAAGGGAAAATTGTTGTCGAGTAGGATAGCATCTTTATAGACTTGAGTTTAAGAGGTAGAGGTAGAGGTTTTGGCGTCGTCGATTAGGGGGAAATTGTTGGATATGAGTCGTTAGATGATACTCGGTCTTCTTGTTCGGTTAAAGAAAATTTGGGGAAATCATAGTAGAACTTATGGAATTGAAGATCCCAAAACCCAGCTAATATCGGTAGATTAGTGTGTCGTTGGGATTAGGCGATGTATAGGATAGACTTGATGTATTGATTATTATTTTTGTCTAAGTCACGCATGCGGGGTAGTTGTTGAGCCCAGTCCTTCCCGTCGAGAAACTTTTGAAACCCCACGTCGTCAGTGTAATCGCTTGTGTTCTTCGGTCGGCGGTGATCTTCCACTCGATCGAGAAACGGCGCGTCGGTGACAAATCATCGGTAAGAAGACTACTCCCGGCTAATAGTCATCGGCGGAAGAACGAGAAACAAGCACGGTACCTTCGCGGTCGCCAGTGACCTACTCGGTAGATACCATTGTCCCAGCCCGACTTCGGTAGCTGAAGAAGATAGAGACTTTTAGGTCTCTTGTATCCTACGGAAAGCGACCCGGCCTATTCAAGTCTTTTCAAAAAGTTCGGGGAAGACATGCGAGGTTGTTGAACGGTCGGCTTCCGACATTCTCACCACTACAAAACCTCGACCCGTGAGAAGCCCGAGCAACGCTTACCTACTCTACGAGTAAAGGTTTGCTCTCATGAACGATTCGCGCTTACTTACACTACTTGCAACAAGTTCGAATTATAGCAGTTTTTCTTTGGAAGCTTGTGCCACGTGGCGTCGTCGTTCTCAAGACGGACTATGCCATAACTCACAACTATAAATAGAGAAGTTTTTTGAAGCTCAGAAAGCGAGAATTTCGAAGGGGACAAGCTCGGAGTTCATCAAACGCTCCCAGAACACTCAAAAGATCATCGAGAGGAAAACTTGCATACTTAGAAGATTTCTCGGTTTTTCTCTCACAGAGTTCTTACATCCCTTTCTTCTCCAGGCTAAGCTACATTGTCGCTATTTATAGCCCAGGTTCGAAGGAGTTCACATTTAGTGGTGTTCTTATTGTAAGAACTCCTACTCGAGTTGGAGAAAATTCCTTCCACTTTCGAGACTTAGGTTTGGATTGTAAAGTTGCTAAGGACTTTATAAGCTTAGAGGAGGCGTCCGGTGCGTAGTATCCCTGCTGGGGAGCTTGCTCGAGAATAATCAACAAGTTCTCTGCCTTGTTGGGGGCCAGGTGGGCGTAGGATCTTGCGTATCCAGAACCCACGTTAAATCGCTTGTGTTCTTTCTTGTTTTTATTGCATAGCATTCGGCGACTTGAAAATCATAAGTTTGCGTCAGCGTATTTATAAGCGCACAACCAAAAGACTTAACTTGCTAAAGCGATGTTTTTTCAAAAG
>JAPVEC010000262.1:0-15186 GCA_028984105.1 Lavandula angustifolia | reverse complement strand
AGATTTGTTAATTATAAATATATTTTATTTAGTAGTATTTTATTTTATATGCTAACTGTATGTAATGTTTTAAAACATCATTTCCAGGTTTGTTATATGGGTAGATAATATCTTTTATCATATCGCAGCCCAACAAGTATGATTATTCAATAAGTTGTTTGAAGTCCAAATAAAGAACTAGGAGCTCGAGCTAGTCTAGAAATATTAAACCAGGCACACCTCTTTCCAAAAATCATATAAAGTAGGGGTAAATTAAATGTTCAGTTTTTTCATGAACAATTTATACTTACCAATGAACTGGACACATTTATCCCATTTTAACAAAAATATACTTTATCATGGATTTATTAACCTTAGGTAACTCAACGGGCGTCATTGTTCTATTGGTGACGCAAATTGGACAATAGATCTCAGTAGTAGTACATGATAAATAATTGAGGAGGGCATAATTATTCTGTCCAGATAAGGGTTTCCAACTGAAACTTGGATTTCAGTATAATATGTGTATCTTCAGAGGATACTTTAAGTTAGTCATGCATCCGCAGCCAAAGTCGCAGCACAAGATAAGAAATTTAAATCCACTATTCGATTAGCCACTAGCAATTTTCTCCTGTCGTAACTATAATCTCCACCACCATGTTTTCTTTCTTAACTGGGAAACATTTTACCTATACATTTTACCATTATTCATTCCTCATGTGACAACCTAAAGTCCACTATAAGGTTTCATGACAAATTCATAAGTCTCAATTAATTAAATCAGCTTCATTATAAAAAAGACTTGGGATTATTCTAGAAGATAATCATTTAACACTAATACTTATACATTATCCCATGTCCATTTAGATGACTTATTGTTGGGTGATGATTCAATCCTCAGCATGATCATACTTATGGGAAATGACTCTTATCTTCTATACTGGATCACGCTCAGTAGCCTCGTGCTCGAACTATTGAGAAGATTTGAAGATCCCAAAACCACTATCCGATTGGTGAACCATTCCTTTGTATTTGTATTTCTCCGAGGTTTCGGACTCGGTAGACACTCGCTTTCTGGTCAAGGCGCTCGGTAGCTTATTTGCCTCAGCACCAGTACGAAAGACTCAAAGTGATATCTTGGACTCGGCGGGAAGCAAGATATCTTGAAAGACTTCGGTGATACTTGGACTCAGCAGAGCAAGCGATATGCCGAAAGACTCGCAGATATCTTTTGGACTCGAGCGAGGAGCTTGATATCGAAAGACTCGGTGATCTTGGACTCAGCAGAGCAAGATATCGAGAGAGTCGGTCGAACTAAACTCGCGGGAGTAGTTCACTGGACTCGAGCCGATCATCGATAGACTTATCTTCGCCAGCCTATCTACCGAATACGAGGTCGACTCAAAGAACGGCAGATAGTCTTCGGAATTTGTCGAGAATCTTTTGAAAGACAATCGCAGCCATCGTAACGAGGAAGAGAGAAGTCGGCTTCGATCCTATCTCGAAGTTTGTCTTCGTCTCAACCACTACATCCACCTCAACGAATGACAAGCATACACGTGTCTTCTCACTGCTAAAGCCGCAAGTCAACACTTTCCGAAAAGGAGGAAAAGACACGTTTTGCCTACACCAAAAGAGCCGTTTGCTACCAAAAAGAAAGAGAGAGAAGAAGATCGTCTCCAACGGATCTATTTCAATCTACTCGCTCTATAAATAGAGGGATTATTCAAGAATAAAAAAAAGGAATGCACGTATCTAGAGCAAAAATCAAGAAAGCATTCAACGAGCAAAGAACCCAAAGAACTACGTCTTAGCAAAAAACTCGAAGAACATTCTCCCAGCGAAAGACTACATTCTAGCTCATAGGGAATCAAGCTAAACCAACATATAAAGCCTCTAGTATCCAATCGACGTTACACGAACTTATAGCTTACCTTCAATGTTCGTCGATCTAGAAGCTACTCTTTCATATTCCCTATCCCTCTAACCCTAAGCTCAACCGTTCTTATCTATAGCTTAGACGAAGGAGTTCACATCTCGAACCCAATCCTTATTGTATAAGGACTCCTTCACTTTGTTGGAGAAGTTTGTCAAACACTTTAAGTTTGATAGTGTTGTAAGCGAGACTTGGATCGGTATAAAAACCAAGACGCGGCTTTGCCCGAGTGTCAGGTAGCCGAGGCCGAGACTAACTCAAGATAATAAATAGCCTCCCGATCATTCGGGACGGTGGGACGTAGGATTTGAGCGATATCCGAACCACTTTAAAAATCATGTCTCTTCTTGCTTTCTTAAGCTGGCCATTGATTTTACCATTCATACTGAAGTTCTATATCTACCGAATCGAGACAACGTTTTCTCAAAACCGATTTGGGCCTACACTATTCCGCACACCGAACTCTTATCGTAGATACCGAATTCGACCTAGTCGGTTAGCGGATCTCAGTGAAGTCGATTTTTCTAACCTTTAACACGATTCGAGCAGTACTGCAGTCCGCCGAACTAATTCGGTACGGCACCTTCTCGAATAGGGATTTGTTCGTGTTCGAAAGTTAGAAATCGAATCGGGTGTATTCACCCCCCCTCTACACCGACCGTACACTCGGGACCAACAATTGGTATCGGAGCAGGGAGTTCTTTCGACTCTTGTTATCTTTGAAACTGGTCTATTCGAACGGATCCGAGGGAAAACGTTTTCACTGCATATCACTCTACATTCATATCTATATTTTTTTCATGGCTGATATGTCAGGTATAAGGATGGTACCCATGTTCTCGGTGGAGAATTATGGAGTATGGCGAGTCGAGAATGGAAGCACATCCGACATCCCTCCATGATAGTATGGTGAAGTGCTTGAAGATGGACCTATCGTTCCTATGATTGATAGTGTGGTGACTCGGGACCAAGCTCAAGGAGGAGGAATGGTGACTGGGAAGAAGATCCCCAAAGACAGAAGTCTCTTCACTCCAGAAGAGAAGAAGCTTCACAATCTAGATCGAGTCGCCAGAAATGCTATACTAACCACCCTTAGTGATTCTTATCTTGGCGGGGTTCGGAATGCAAGACTGGCTAAAGAACTCGGGACGCTCTTCAGCTGCGGAGTCGAGGGACTCGAAGATTAAAGCCAACAAATTAGCGGCTGGAACTCCAAAAGCCGGAAAGCTTGTCTCTCATGCCCGGTGACAAAATCGAAGATCCGAACGTCGATTTACCAATCGATGAACTCTATCAATGGGTCGGGAAAGACATTCAAGAATCAGAGATGAATCAAGATTCCGAGGGCACCGCCTGGACGGACACCTGACACCTTTTGCCACTCTATTGCGACATTCCCGACTTAGATGTTGTGTCTCCGACCATATCTTTTCGAAATTACGGGCAGAGGAGTTTGAGTTCGATGCACCTCAAAGAAAGCAGAGCGAAGGCGACACAAAAATCGACCATGCTTTCAAAGCATCGACAAGACAAACATCTCCAAAGAACGAGCAAAACGACGAGTAAGGCTCGAACCTTCACTCAATGATCTACAAGAAGGAAGCCTCGCTCAGTATGCACTTGCTCGGCTGTAAAGTATCGAAGGAGAAGGAGCGACGCAGAAAAGTGACTAAAGCCTATCGGAAACGAAAGGTAAGTCAAATTATATGTCGAAACACACTCCCGACTCACAATCTTCCGAATGCGAAAGAAAGATGACTCGAGAACCATCAAAGAATAGCGAAAGCAAAGAAGAAAGAGTCGTTGCTTGTTACAACCGCAGAAGCGGGACATTATCGGTATGATTGTCCCGAGCTCGATAGTCTTGAACGCTACAAGCGCAAAAGCAAACGAGAGAGAAATTCGCCCGAAGAGACAATCCTACATAGTGGCGAAATCTCGAACGACTTCGAGAAGAGATCGACTCCTTTATGGATTCATCCGACTTGATGAAGCAGCTTTCATGGCCTTAGAGCATGGAGCGGATGAATCGCTGTGAAAGTGCATGATGGCGGCGAAGAGGATGAGGTAAATTCTCATGAACCACTTAACTCCTCTTCACACTTGCACACACGACACTAATTCAAAGTGCAGATGAGAATATGGACGTCGCAACCGCATACGAAGAACTCGCTCGACGAACAAATTCGGGATGAGTCTGCAGCTCAAGAAGACGCTTCGGGGAGTTGGATACCACGAAAGTAGAGAATCGAGACTTTCTCGGGAGAGTCGGGTTGCTATGAGGGCCGAAGGACTTGTGTTGAGACTCGGGGAGGAAATAAACTCTCTCGATGGCCAAGTCTCGGCATCAAGAAGATCGATTCAGTTTTTGCACCAATGACTTGACTCGTAAAGATATCGAACTAAGTCTGGCGCAAGCAAGAAATGTCGGGACTTCGGACCAAGCACGACCTACACTGAAGAAGAGTGATGATGTGCGGAGGAGCTTGATGACGAGAGGTACATGGGTGCTTTGAAAAGAAATTAGAGGCTATGCTAGCATGCAATAAGTCAAAGCACCGCAAGGAAGGACTTGGATTCGGCCAGGGAGCTTCCACATCGCGCCCCAAGACACTCAGTACGGCTTGTCGATAGATTTGTTCGAGGGGAGACTATGACCGCAAATATACTTGAACCCCCTAGCAAAGAACAAACGAAGATGAAAGCACCTCATCCCACACGTCGGCATTCTCGACAAGAAGATCGGTGCCAAGAAACCCCAAAGACAAGCCAAGTGGGGAACCAAGAAATTAAAATTGGCGTATCAAGATGGACCTCCAAAGGCGACACATCCAAATCGGTATGGGTCATACTATTATGAACCTATAGTCGAAGAGGCTCCAAATGTCGAAGAAAAAGGAAAGCCACACGAAGGCTAAGGTCGGCCATCCACCAACTCGAGAGATCGGGACTCTCGAACCTCGAAGCCTCGAAGTCACCTTTGACCAGTCCAGTGGTCAGATATGTTGACTCTAGTGGAAAGAAAATGTCCGAAACCACCGGGGGTTGTTAGACTGATTTGGGGTTATGAAAACTAACATCTAAGGACCCAAAATCAAAAATAAAGGGTACCGAATATAATTGCTGTTTTGCGGGTGCGTAAAGACCTACGGTATGTGGACAACGGATGCTCAAGACACATGACATACCAAAGGAGTCTGCTGAAGAATTATATCACTGAAGAAGGACC
Organism: Lavandula angustifolia; assembly: GCA_028984105.1. Classification (NCBI taxonomy): domain Eukaryota; kingdom Viridiplantae; phylum Streptophyta; class Magnoliopsida; order Lamiales; family Lamiaceae; genus Lavandula; species Lavandula angustifolia. Next base: position 10,042 of record JAPVEC010000262.1, on the reverse strand, counting down.
CAGAATTGAGTTTGGAGATAATGCCAAAGGCTACACGAGAGGATACGGCACACTCAGCATAGGAACTGCCAAAGTTCCAAGAGTATCATATGTTGAAGGACTTCAGCATAATCTTCTCTCTTAGTCAATTTTGTGATAACTTAAATAGAGTGATTTTTGACGTTGGTTTACGTGATGTTATTGATAAATCCACGGGGAAAACAAGGTATTATCGAGGTTCGCGGAAAAGAACATATATGTTGGCCGACCGGAACTCAAAGAACCAGAAGCTTGCTTACCGCGAAGAATGACAACCGCACGGGGCGGCATGGCAAAGACTCAGCCATCTCAACTTTAAAACGCTCAACAAGCTTGCAAGAAACACTCTAGCAAGGGGACTCGCCGAATGAAGTATTCAAAGAAAGACACTCGAGTGTGAAGCATGTCCGAAGGGAAAGCAAACAAGGAATCAAAATCCTCCCAGTTCCATCGCCTTCCACGGATGGAATCCTTCAGTGCTACATATGGATTTGTTCGGTCCGGTCTCCCAGGTACGATCGAGGCGTAAAAATATGCATTAGTGGTCATAGATGACTACTCGCGCTACACATGGGTCATATTCATTGCCAACAAGTCTCGACGTCAAACAGAGTTACCAACGCTTCGAAAAGGCTCGGTGTCGAGAAGAACACCAAGATCGGAAAAATACGTTCGGATGCAGGAACCGAGTTCCTTAATTCCATGGTAAAGGAGTTCGCAAAGCGTAAGGAATAGAGCATGAGACTTCACCGCACGCACACCTCGGCGAAAATGGAGTTCTTTGAACGAAAGAACGAACTCTAAAAGAGGCTAGGACTCTACTCGCAGACTCAGGACTCCCAACCAAATTCCAAGCGAAGTACCGATACTCGCATGTTATACTCGAAATAGATCTCTTACCGACAAAGCGTAAGCGGACACCATATGAACTATGGAACGACAGAGGAAGCCTTCTCTATCTTATTTCCATATTTTTGGTTGTTCATGCTTTATCCACAATAATGGGAAAGATCAGTGAAGACTTTTGATAGCAAGTCGATCGGGAGAGTATTCTTAGGATACTCTCAAGTCAAGAAAGCTTTCGGAGTATTCAACTATCTGGACTCTTTGCGTAGAGGGAAAGCCCTCATGTTGTTTTTAACGAGTTTGCTACGAAGACAGGGAGCAATAACTCAAATTCCCGAATCTCGAGGACATCGGTAAGCAGCTACGAGGATCTAAGCTTAAAAGACAAATGCAGAAAGATCCAGCTATGTTGGGATGATGATTCGTGACGAAGAAACGAAGACAAATCTATCAATCTCAACCACTGAGCAAGTAGGCTGGCAGATTGATTCTCCCGAACGGAATCAATCCCGGGTAACTCAGTGTCGATGAGGAAACCGTAGAGGTAACCGAGACCACTACCGAGAATAACAACTCGGGGGGAACGTCTAGTAATGTTCCCGAGTCGAATGCCCTCGAACCCAGGTGACTCAAGATCATACTCTTGTTACTTGAACTACTTCAATCTCGAATAGTACAATCTGAAATGCCTAACTCACCTACTATACGTATTGAACAAATTTCGGATGAAGAGTTAAAACATCGTAGATCGTGGCTAGATGCTCACACTGCTGATCTTATAATTGGAGATCCTTCAAGGCGCACATGTCAAGACAAGATCCAGTATTCTCGTCAAGGAGAAAGCGCATTATTTTCCTGTTTCTTGTCTCTTGAAGAACCTCGAGAATATTGAGGATGCACTTAAAGATGCTGATCCGGATTATTGCTATGCGGGAAGAGTCTGAATCAGTTCACGAGAAACGAAGTATGGGAGCTTGTAGACAGACCCCGCATCAACATGTCATTGGAACCAAATGGGTCTTCAAAAACAAGCGAGATGAAAACAACGTTATAGTCGTGAACAAAGCAAGGCTCGTGGCTAAAGGCTATCTTGTCGTGGTGAAGGAATAGATTTCGATGAAACCTTCGCTCCGATTGCCAGAAGATTGGAGGCAATTAGACTATTCCTAGCCTACGCAACACATCAAAGATTCGAGTTTATCAAATGGATGTGAAGTCTTGCATTCCCGAATGGCGTCTTTGAAGAAGAAGTCTATGTGGAACAACGCCGGCTTTCGGCCCAAAGGGACATCAAGTATATGACTCGTAAAAGCTGCAGACGGGTTAAAAACAAGCACCCGGGGCTTGGTACGATACCACTTGTCGAGTTTCTTCTTGAGAAAGGTTTTCTAAAGGCACAAGAGACCGCACTCTATTCAACATTCGATCGGAAGAAGACTTATTACTTGTGCAGATCTACGTGGATGACATTATCTTCGGTTGAAGAATGTCATCATGTGTCGGCAATTTGAAAAGATGATGAAGGATAAGTTCGAGATGTCAATGATGGGAGAAATGAACTACTTCCTTGGTTTTCAAGTCAAGCAATCCGAAAAGGGAACGTTCATCAACCAAGGCAAATACACTCGAAACCTCATCAAAAAATTCGGTTGCACATCCGCAAATCAATCAAGATCCCTATGAACACGAATATGAAGATAGATCTTGATAAAGAGGGAGTATCATGAGACCAAACCGAATACCGTGCTATAATTGGTTCTTTATTATATCTAACAACTACTCGTCCCGACATAACTTATGCTATAGGTGTTCATGCTCGATTTCGGGCGAATCCCAAGCGAGTCGTATGGACTCAGCAAAGAAGATTCTCCGCTATCTACGAGGAACACCCGACATGGGTTTGTGGTATCCAATGATGATAATATTGAACTAACTAGGTTATTCTGATGCGACTATGCGGGATGTAGAATCGACCGAAAATCAACTTCGTGAACATGTCGGTTCCTTGGCGGCAAGCCGATCTCATGGTTTTCAAAGAAACGGCCACTCGGTGGCCACGTCGACTACCGGGCCGAATACATGGCTTGCTGGAAGTTGTTGCGCCCGGATCCTTTCGGCTGAGACAAGACGGAGAGAGACTATGGCGTCATTCGAATGAAGTGCCGATTTTTCTGCGGCGATACAGTGCTATTGCAATCACTCGAGAATCCTGTTCTTCACACAAGATGCAAGCACGTGGACATCGAGACATCACTTCATTCGTGACCATGTCGAAAAAAAGGATATCGAGAATGGAAAAGATCCATGCCGACAAGCAAAGGGCTGATATGCCGACTAAGCCTCTAGCTGAATCCAGATTGGAGAACTTTCGGTAGAGCTAGGTCTGCTTGGACCCTGCCGACCCTGTCGATAATAAGGTTTCGAGGAGAGGAACATTCCAAATGAGGGGGAATGATCACTCTCGATGCGAGTAAGTTCGAGTACATAGAGATTCGTAAAACCATCTACACGGGGTATCACTGACTACTATGTTGGTGACGGTTTGCGTATCTCTACTCGAGTAGTAATTTAATACTACGATACTTTGCATTTATGGCAAAGATTCAAAGATGACATTAATATCTTTTGGTTTGTCTTTATTATTAACGACTCACATTTAATGACGACATTCCATACATAAGCTTGTTTGAACTCGCACGCATTTAATGACAGTGTCTTTCACGATTACTACTTAAAGTTATTTTACAACCGGCTTTGACTTAGGCGTCTTTTTGTGATCATTGCCTATTTTTAAACTTCTAATCTTAACCGTCCATATCATAAAGCAAGTTTACATTCACCTTCGATCGAAAACCATTCACCTTCATAGTTTGATATATATATTCGATCATATCCTTGAACCGCCATTAGCATACTTCATAACTTTCAAATTCGAAAAAATCCGAGATCTGCATTCGCAATCCTTACTTGCAATTTTCACTCTATCTTATCTCGAATTTTATCCATTGGTATGCTTATATCTCGCTAATATATTTGTTATATGTTTCGATATCGTTATTGCACAAGACTGTTCTATCCAAAAATAGTCTTGACTCATTTCTTGTCACAGTACAATGGCGGAAACCAATATCTCTATAATATCTCCAAGAGATATGCGTAACATTTTGGAGAAGGATCGCGTATGGTGTGAACCCACCATGGACTTCTATTCATGCGATCCGAGTACATGGACGATGTATTCTCGGCTTTGCGCGAGTCGTGGCCGGGAGAAATTTCGTCTCAGGAGGCCTTCGTTCTTCCTCCCGAGACAGGTTGCGTAGCCGTACTTGAATTCGGACACCGTAATGCGGAGATATAATGGCGAGATTCGTTGCACATTCTATCCAACACGCCACTACGGAGTCAAGGCATGTCCATCAAGGATGCCTTGAAGCCGGAGTTTTGATCTACCCTCCGAAGGGATAAGTTGGCTCGGTACGTAGACGACCGAGTTGATGAATATCTTACCGTCTTCTGGAAAGCCCACTACCTTCGGAGTCGCTTTTCCGAAGAACAAGATGTTTGCCTCGATTCGTGGCACTTGCCATATATAGCGACACGGCCTACGACAAAGCTCAAGGGTCGTTTGACCGTGTGTCGAGGCCTAAGATTCGATGATGATGGCCATATACGACCGAGCCCGGATAAATTGGACGGAGTTCTTTCTCCGAGAATTCATGGCTCAGTCGCTAAGTTCGACAAAGCATCGAACATGCCGAGCCGCAAAGGGCAATTGTCTTGTATGGACTCAAACCCGTCCCATCATGATCGAAAATTTATGTGGATCTCGAGCCTATCACCTACAAGTGACAAGGAGTACTTCAATGTGAAGAAGGTCGATTTCACAACAAGACAAGAGCCGCTTTGCATAAGACAGGTCAGGACCTCTCGGCAGTCTCTCCGAAATCAAAGTCTCAACAGGCTACGCCTATAAAGAAAAGAACCCTCCCACTTAAAACTCCTAAGGCACCGGCAAAGAAAATGAAGAAAGCCGCCGAGGTGCTACCGAGGAGGTTCCACAAGTGCCCTTGGCCGAAGGGCTCCGAGAAGACTACTCACCCCATGCACTGGTTGATGAGTCCGAGTCTTCGGGAAGACTCGATCGCCATGGAAAAGATTGTTTCCACCTGAAGGAACCAAGGGGATGCTTCGAAGCTCGGAGCACAGATATTCGGCGCCTAGACAGCCCCTCCCCTTGTCCCTCCACTCATTTCCGTCCCTCCAACCGAAGAGCAGATTTCACACATAGACTGGAGTCCGAGCGCATCCGAAGGTGAATCAATCGGGATGGAAGCTTAGTGATTATATCCAGAGCATCCCGAGAAATTCTACAACTAGTTCGTGAGCTTGCCGACTACTCGAACTTGTTGCTCATCGCCAAAACGGCAAGGCTCCACATGTTCTTTGCGACATCGGGAGTGGCCTCGTCTACGGCGCCTTGTCCTACACTACTCCTTGTCAAGCAATGCATGAAGAGGAATTGAAACCGAGAGAGGAGATAGGCTATTCGAGCCCGAAGACCTCAGCTCAATGGACAATCCCGAGGGCTGCAATGCTGGCTATGATTCATGATCGACAAGACGCCTCCGCCTAAAGACCCTCGGATGGGTCGACCACGACGACCACCCAGCCGATTCGGGCCCTGCGAAAGCCCGATGAGGGACATCCACAGGACAAGGATACCCATACCGAAACTGCTCCACCACTCGGATCCTTGGTCCCCAGAAGTCCAAGGCCGGGTGCGTTTCATCCTCGGCAGAGCCGCTCGGCTCTTGCTGCAATCGACCTGCAAGCGGCGGCGCCCGGCCCGGACCGCAAAGAGATCTCGATCAATCGGCAAAAGCCTTAACCGCCCAAGGGATCAAAAATCGAGATCTTGCGAAGGCTATCCATGCGGACATGGAAGCGAATCGCTCAAGCCCGTCTAAAGAACTTCGTGGGCAAGTCTTACACGTCTCTTCATCGCCCGCCCTCGATGTTTCCGCGCTTATTTGCTGCGTTGGCTCAGCAAAAGTCAAATTGACGTCGGCTAAAGATCTTCGGGAGAGCGAAGCCCAAGCTACTTGATGAATTTTTGCCTCTAAATTGGCTCATACACGCTATCACTGAACAATCCGAGGCCACCGAAGCGAGACTCGAGAATATCCAACTGGCCTTGGAAGACACACGATCACCGAAAAGTCTGAAAGACTTCGAGGAGCAAGCTGACCTCTCTCATGCAAGCATGATAAGGAAAACACTTACCATGGAGAGGAACGAGTTGCATGAGGTCTCGACTAAGCTCCACGATCGTCTCGATGAGCCGTCAACCTCCTACAAAAAGTCCGAAGAAGTCGGCCTAGTCCTTACCCGACGGTGATGATGCCAAAATGTGGGGAAAGTGAAGGGAAAAAGGGAAGGAAAGAAGAGACTTGGGAAGCCGACCTCACCAAAAGTCCAAAGTCTAAGGGGGAAGCTACATTCAAGTCATCCTGCATCGGGCCGTAAGGGTGAGGCCCCGGATGCTTCAATACAGAGCACCGTTTAAACCGGCCCAAGTGGCTCAAAGACCTCGGCGGAGCATCACTCGAGCAACCCAAACTCCCAAAGATATCATTAAGGAGGTTGTTTGAAAGCACGTGAACGAAGGTGAGGAGGCTCGTAAGAAGAAGAGGCTCCTCTTCCACCACCGCTTCAAGAAGGCAAGGGCAAACAAAAGCTTAACATTCCAACCCCTCCAAAGAAAGAGATTAAGATACATATCCTGTAGGAGAAGCCCCAAATAGCTGCGATGAGAAGCCGGCGGAGAGATTGCAGAAGGCCAGGGCCTAACAAGCCAAAGTCTAAGCCCGCAAAGGAAAGACTAAAGCCCTGCACCAGAGGAGGAAAGAGAACTGCTTAGGACCGCCTCGAGTAGCTCATCATACGTATGAAGAGGACAGAGAAAAGAAAAGGAGCAGAAGCAGTAAGAATACCAGCGGGGGTACATCCAAATCTAGATCTAGTACCTGCCCCGCCGAATCGTAACAAGCTCCTCGAAGCCTCAAGAGAGGTGGATGCGAAATTGAAGACATATTTGCTCGAGGGATAGATATCTCTACAGAGGAGAGGAAGCTAGACAAGATAGAGGCCGCTGCATGTAGGATACATTTGAGCGCACCTTGAGGCACTCGGGAAACGCATCAACAAGAGGCCAGCCGAGAATTCCTTCGAAAGCCGACATTCCTTATCGATACGTAAGGTTCAAGAAGCCAAACGATTCAAAACACATAGATGGCCAAGATCGATTGAATGGATGCCTATTCAGCTAAATCGTAGACGGGAATCGCCAAGATAGAGTTTATCAAGAGAAATTATTTCCCGGCGATTCGCCTCGAAATGCTGCCCAAGGCCGATGCCTCATGTCGAGCGGATTTGACCATTACTCAACCTGATCTTTACCCATATATGCACGAGCAAGAATCGAAGGGGTAGTAGTCGAGTTCTGAAGCAAGGATCATTCCTCCACCCCTAAGACAAGACGACTCAGACACCTCTGAATGATTCAACAAGAAGTGAAGAATGCCATACATTGACAGGACTAGAACAAGATGATCCAAGCAGACTTCGCCGAATATCCGGGCCGGGAAGAACACGTTCGTAATGTGGATGGAGTTCCACTGCCCTCAAAGATAAATCCCAAGGTTTCATGAATAGGATTCAAAGTAGCTTTAAGGGTTCTCCCTCTTAGTTCTTCTTTAGCTTAGCAAGATTTGTAATGTACTTGCAACTCGTGTATTATATATATACAAATCTTCTTTTGCCTCGACAACTACTTGTTGTCTCAAATAGCCGTGTTTCGCTTTATGCGTTTAACACTCGAATCACCAAGTGATTACCGACACACACGTTGATTATTTACTTGTCGGCTTTTGCTCCGTTAGATCTCTGATAGACTAGACTTTCAAGAGTTATTATTTCTCTTAAGGGGAAATTGTGCGTGGGAAAATTATTGTAAAAGGGAAAATTGTTCCGCCTGCCCCGTCTCCTCGTGAGTCTAGCACTTACCGCACAACTCCACCGATTCTACTTGCCAATATTTGTAAGGAGCCTGCTCATGAGTAAGTTAGTGTAAAGACATAGTTGATAGACATAGATGATAGGTTTTGGCATCATCAAAAAGGGAAATTGTTGGGCTGATGATTCAATCCCCAGCATTATCATACTTACGGGAAATGACTCTTATCTTCTATATTGCGATCACGCCCAGTAGCCTGTGCTCAACTATGAGAAGATTTGAAGATCCCAAAACCCCATCCGATTGGTGGAACCATTCTTCAGTATTTGTATTTCTCCTCGAGGCTTCGCATCGCGAGACACTCGCTCCGGCCGGGCGCCGCAGCTTAGGCCTTTTTCTTCAGCACCAGCATGCAAGACCTGATACTCGGACTCACAGAGCAAGATATCAAAGACTCTGCCGCTACTCGACTCGCCAGAGCAAAAGATAATCGAAAAGACTCAAGATACCGGGACTCAAAGCAGAGCAAGATACTCGAAGCACTCTAGCGATAATCGACTCGCCAGAGCAAAAGATATCGAGAGAGTCAACTAACTAAACTCAGGAGTAGTTCATCGGGACTCGCAGCCGCATCATCAAGCAGGGATTTATCTTCGCCAGCCTATCTAATCGAATACGAGGTCGACTCAAGAATTCGCGTATAGTCTTCTGTGGGATCGTCGGTACCCTTTTTGAAAGACAATCGCCAGTCACGTACGAGGGAAGAGAGAAGCCGCCTACCCTATCTCAAGTTTCAGTAGCCGTCTCAACCACTACATCCACCTCAACGAACACAAGCATACACGTGTCTTCTCACCGCTAAAGCCGCAAGTCAACACTTTCTCCTAAAAGGAGGAAAAGACACCGTCGCTCTACACCAAAAGAGCCGCTTGATCTACCAAAAAGAGAGAGAGAGAATAAGATCGCCTCTAACTGATCTATTTCACCTCGCTCTATAAATAGAGGGATTATTCAAGAATAAAAAAAAGGAATGCACGTATCTGTGAGCAAAATCAAGAAAGCATTCAACGAGCAAGAACCCAAAGAACTACGTCTTAGCAAAAACTCAAGAACATTCTCCTGGCCAAAGACTACATTCTAGCTCATAGGAATCAAGCTAAAACCAACATATAAAGCCTCTAGATCCAATCGACGCTACACTAACTTATAGCTTACCTTCACTGCTCATCCATCTAGAAGCTACTCTTCTTTCATATTCCCTATCCCCTCTAACCCTAAGCTCAACCGCTCTTATCTATAGCTTAGACGAAGGAGTTCACATCCTAACCCAACTCCTTATCAGAGCAAGGACTCTTCACCGGTTGAGAGAAGTTTGTCAAACACTTTAAGTTTGATATTGTTGTGAACCGAGACTGATCGCATAAAAACCAAGACGCAACGTTACCCTACCAAGGTGCAAGCTCGACCGGCGACTAACTCGTGATAATAACTAGCCTCCGATCATTCCTGGGACAAATCCGGACGTAGGATTTGAGCGATATCCCAACCACTTTAAAAATCATGGCTTCTTATCGCTTTCTTAATCTGTCAGACGATTTTACCATTCATACCGAAGTTCTATATCTACTGAATCGAGACAACGTTTCTCACAAAACCGATTCTGGGGCCTACACTATTCCACACACCGAACTCTTACCGTAGATACCAATTCTCGACCTAGCCGGGTAGCGCATCTCACCGAGTCAAGATTTTCTAGCCTTTAACACGATTCGTAACGAACTGGGTCTGGTCACCGAACCACCCGCACGGGCACCTTCCCCTGAATCAGGATTGCTCGTGCTCGGAGTCGTAAATCGAATCGTGCCGTATTCACCCCCCCCTCTACACCTCGACCGTACACTCGACCAACACTTATAAAACAAACATGTAAGACTTAAGAGGGACATAGCGTGACACAACAAGATATATTTCGATTGGGAATAACTGCATCCACATAAAAAAACGTGGATGAATCATAATAAATCTAGAACCTTCTTCAATAAAGATTCAATATGTGAAGCATTCATCTTCTATTTCAATTTTAGACTTATTTATACACCTATAAAACATAAAACTCAAAACATAAAAGAAACAAATAAAAAAAAAAAAAAGAAGAAGATAAAG
>JAPVEC010000177.1:0-25000 GCA_028984105.1 Lavandula angustifolia | reverse complement strand
TAAGGATTTAAACCAATGCCATATTATGAATAAAAAAAAATTTAATCGGCATATTATGAATAAAAAAAATTTTAATCGCCATCCGTTGAGATGAAGGAAGAAAGTGTAGGTGTTTCGGTTAATTTCAAAACATAAAGTGTAAAATGACTTACTTACCCTTAAGAAACTTTATTTTCTTTGTTGGTCCCGAGAGTAACGTTCAGGTGTAGAGGGGGGGGGGGGGGGTTGGTGAATGAAGGAAAATTGAGGGTTAGAACGATACCTTCCTCCTTCGTATGTTGTTGCAGCTCTGATTGTTGCTCCTGTGTCAGATCTTTATGTGTCCCGAAAAATTGAAGGATCTGTGTCCCGGCCTTTTTCTCCCTCTAGGTGGTCAGAGTACTGGAGAAAATAAGATTATTGTCTCTCATATTATTCACGTTGTGCGTGTCTTTATGTGTGTATGAGTTTAATCTATTTCTGAACAGAATACTAATATATATATGCTTCAAAAGCCAATATAATATTAATATATTTGTAACCCATTAATTTAATTATATTTCTAATGGGCTTCCACATAACCAGCCCATAATATAATTAATTAATTTACTGGGCTACTAATATTTATCAATTAATTGGTCCAGCCAATTAATTCTAGATAAATAACATTATTAAATAATCTAAAATACATTAATCCATTAATAATGATTTCTGAGAGACAATAAATAACTAGGCAACTAATTGGGCCATATCAGGGATCTAATACAAGAAATAAAGCTGGGCCTCAAATTAATTAATTATCTATGCTCAGCCCAGAGCAAAATTAATTAATAAACACAGATTCATTCCACTAGAGAATCCATGCTGACTTACCCCTTTATCCTAAATTGAGCAAGGGCTTGTATTTTAGACTTAATCGATCTCCGTATTCAAGATAGAAATATCCGTTAATTAATTAAGCTCACTGACAGCTTAAATTAATTAACATCTTATATTCCTGAGTAGTACCACTCGACCTTATTAACACACCTGAACTTAATCAACCGGCCGGGTTTAGTGTGCTAATCCTTTCGAGTTTCTCAGGGGATATTATCAACCCATTTTACTAAGATACGGATGCAAGATACAGACAACCAGCCTGAGCCACAAATAACTACTAACACCCAAGATACGTAGATCCGATCGCGATGACGTTCACCATAGTAGGTCAAAATGATAGATCGCCAAATGCGCTCAGCTGAAGTCTTACCAAGCTTAAGACCAGCTAAGTCACCAAGATCTTGGTTCTCCACTAAGGTCAGTTAGGAGAACACATGTCACTGTGATCCATCAATATACCACCTTAAGTGTACTAGTAAAGATAAGCAGCTAAGACAAAACACTTCTTATCTAAACTGCAGCTTAAACCGACAACTTATCCTTAAGTTATCTCAGCTGTGATAACTGTTTATATCTTGTCAGTTCAACCAATTTGTGTTGTCTTCTGTGATACCCGACACACCACACAAATCTAACTTTTAAACAAAATAAAGGATAACATGTGCAAATATACATATTTATCAGATAGGAGTTTTTAACGGAGACGATCCGCTAGGAGTTGAACTCAGCAGGAGTATACTACTGAACCCCCGGTCGACTCGACGAACGACACGATAGTTTCCTTAACTGTCAGTGGTCTTCAAAGTATAAATCAGTAGAGTTGTCCGAGGTCGTACACATCAGAGAAGACAACTTCAGTATCTGCCTTGAAGTTTGAATGTCTCAAAAACATTCTACACCTCGACTAATGGCAAGCAGCCAGCTGTCAAAGTACTGGTAAAAGTTACAAGTCAACCACTTTCCTGAAAAAGATAGTGGACACTGCAAGATTTTAAAAGAGCCGTTAGCTACCCAAATAGAGTGACACGTGGACATTTCGTCTCCAACGGATCTATCCATAGTTCACCTCTATAAATAGAGGGGCAAAAAAAATCAACAAGACATGCGATATACGAGCATTGAACAAACAAGAACACAAGCTTTCCGTGAAGAACTGCAGAGGGGCTTCTACTGATGTCACGATTCTTCTACTGAACGGTACTGAATTCTGACATCAGTCAGCAAGAAGACCTCAGTATAGTCAGTCACTCTGTTCACGTGATCTAGAATAGCTTGTCTGGTCTACTGAATTCATTCAGTAGACAATCTCCGTAATCGGACTGTTCGCATTCAAGTCTGAGAAAAATGTTTTCAGGTGTATTCACCCCCCCTCTACACCTGAACGTTTGACTCAGGACCAACACTTATCATGAGACCAAGGCATCCTACTCTTTTTAGGCAATGGAGTAATTTCCTCGACGCTATCATTTTCATCGACAAGACTAATATGTTCTAGCTCCGCTTTTGAAGAATGTGGTGGAAATGGCTAACTAGGAAAGTGAGATGGTATGTGCTGCAACCGGAAAATGAGCTTGCCATATTTTGGAATTGTGATGTATTTGATTGCATCCCATAAAGATTTGAAAATTGAGAATTAGGAGGAAATGGATAACTATAGAGAACTTGAAAATTCGAAGGAAATTGAAAATTATACGGAAATTGATAATAATTTGGAAATTTAGAATTGTGGGATAACTGAGATTTTATAGAATCCGAATTTTGAGAGCTAGAATTTTCAGACATATCTTAATAGAAAATAAATTAAGAAGAATGGGATTAAATGTGTTAACTTGATTTCTATCAAATACATGTATTTATGTTGGGATGAGATTCAATATGATAAGATTTGAAGATCCCAAAACCCCTAGCTGAATAATGAACCTTGTATAGTGTAATAGTTTAGTTGAGTTCATCATGTTAGGAACTCAGTAGGCTAGCTAGAGTTTAGTAGCTGATAGGATTCAGTAGAACATTTGTCGTTCAACCGAAGAACTCAGCACCAGGAACTCAGTTGGGAATTCTATAACCCACTAAATCTGCAAAGGAATTCGAACCACGAGCTGAAATCTCAGAAGAATGGAAGTATGAGACAATTCACTAAAAGGTCCGAGGAATCAGAAGAAGTCAACTCAGCATGCTTTGGAGTTTGAACAAACCTCACCTACTCGCTAACCACGACCAATGAGAAACCGCCAGCACTATACCAGCTATTACTCAAAGTTGCTTCCAAGACTGAAAAAGGGAATCTCTACAGTAACATTCAAATTGAATATGGTCTTTTTTCTTGTCGTTTTCGACACGTGTCTAGACTCTCTCCAACGGATCTATTCATAAGTCGAAGCTATAAATAGAGAAGAGTCTTCATGCATAGAAGACATCAACGGGAACACAAGCTTTCAAGCGAACAAACACTCTAGCACACTCAAAGTCGAACCCAGCAAAGAACTTGCATACAGAGAGATCATTTCTAGTTATTGACTCTAGACTTTTGTTGGTCCGGAGACGAGTATCAGATGTAGGGGGAGGGGGGTGAATACACCTGAGTACAAGTTCTTTTTCTCAAACGCGAAGGACAACTGAGTTGTAGATTGCATCTGATGAACAGTGCCAAATAGTAACCTTCTGATCGTGTGTCAGAGTGAGTCAACTACTGAGTTTCTCCTACTGACTTTTGTCAGTATTTTATTCTCAGTTGGAGACTTAGTGCGGATAAGTGTGTAGGGCCCGATTGACTTCTTCTCGATTTGAAAATATGTTTCTCGCAAACCAAATAATTTTGGCTAGTGCACTTTCAAATATGTTTTATGCAAAGTATGAGTTAGTAAGATGATTTTGAATGCAGTGCAATAAAACAGTAAATGACACAAGCGATTTTTAACATGGTTCAGATACGCAAGATCCTACGTCCACGGTCCTGCTGAACAGGAGGTCTTGTTGATTAATCTGAGCAAGCCTCAGCAAGGTATCTGTGCACTGGACAGACCCTTCTAAGTTATAGTCCTTAGCGACTTTACTAATGAAAAAGAAGTTTGAAAGGGAGGGGATGTTCTCCAACTATGAAGGAGTTCTTACAATAAGAACAATCAGGAAATGTGAACTCCTTCGAAGGTTCTAAGCTATGGATATAAATGATTGAGCTTAGATAGAGAAGAGGATCTAAAGAAGAAAACTCTAGAGAGAAGAACTAGGAATATTCTAATGAAGCAAGTTCTTCGCTGGATCTTCGTGAAAGGCGCTAGAGTGTTTCGAGATCTTGAGCGTGTAATCTCTTTGAAATCCCGTGCGTGGAGCTCGGAAAGACTTCTCTATTTATAGTTGTGACCCAGGCATTTATCCGTTGGAGAGGACGAAGCCACGTGCCACAAACGTTCAAGGAAAACAGCCATATGTTCGAAATGTTGTCGCAGAGTAGTTGGTTACTGTGCATGAGAGCAACTTTAGTTGGTCAGAGTAGGTGGAGCTTAGACTACTTCTCATTGGTCGAGGTTTATGGTAGGTGAGACTCGTCAGACATCGGTCTTCATCAGAGTTAACTCTCACTCATCTTCGTATGATCTTCTGCTGACTTTCGAATGATGTTAAAAGATGGGTCATTTCCTGTCGGATACAGTAGACCTGACAAGATCTATGTCTTCTTCGTCTGAGTCTGCTGATAATAAATATTCTGCTGAGCGAAGTCAGCTGATGACTCTGAAGGTACTGAGCTTTGATACCGTGTTCTTCTACTGAGGTGGGTCAGCTGAAAAGTAATCTTCTACTGATTGAAGTCAGCTGATGACCTGTGAACACAAGCTCTTACAAAGATGACGTGGGGTTCTGGAAAGTAACTTCCTACTGAAGATCAGTCCAACACTTATCCCTTACAGGACTTTGACAAAAACGATAATAGAATATACAATCAGTCTAGCATATTACATCATCTAGACACTACATGAAGGATACAAGACGGGTTTTGGGATCTTCAATTCCATAGCATTAAATCACCATGATTTCCCCCATTACCGATAAACAGATAGGTCCTATTATAAGAACTACTGATAAAATAATACTAAGTACCCTCTACGTGGTTATAGAGATCAACCACTCACTCATAACCCAACAAGTTTCATCAGTTCCCTTTCTCTATTCTAAGTGAGCTTAGCTTAGAAAACTCGAAGGAGTTCAGCTTTTTAAATTGTTCTTATTATAAGAACTCCTTCATAGTTGGAGAAAATCAAACCCTTGTGTTTGAAACTGTAAAGTCACTACGATTATAAGTAGATATATGTCCAGCGTACAAATCAACTGAGACTTGCTAAGTATAAACAAACAAGACTTTATCTGTCCAGTGCACAGATCACTTGAGACTTGCTCAGTGTAAATTAATTTAAGAACTCTTACTCTGTTCAGGACAGTGGACGTAGGATCCTGTGTATCCAAACCACTTTAAAAATTGTTTGTGTCGATTTTACTGTTGCATTGATTACTGTTCATATTGCATAAAACTGACTTTTAATCAATCAGCATAAAACGAGTTTTCAAATTGAGACGAACATATTTTTGGGCCTACACTTCTGCACACAATATCTGACTACTGTTCACTGACTGGAGTCATTAGATAGGACTCAGTAGAAGGATACTCCGCCCACGCGATCTAGAAAGCTTATTTGGCCAAACTAGTTCAGTAGACTAATTCAGTAGCAATACTCAGTAGCACTAATTCAGTAGCAATAGTAGCAATAGTAGCACTGACTTTTGCGTTTGAGTTGAAATTTGCATTCAGGTGTATTCACACACCCCTCTCTCTCTACGTCTGAAGACTCGTCTCTGAACCAACAATTTATATAATCAAACCCAATTGGCAACGGTCATACGTGAAACGGCTACTAACGGTAACATGTCTCCAACGGTAAACTATTAATCCATCCTCAATCAAAGACACATTCACATAGAAAATTTTCCTATGCTTTTCTTCTTTGTAATAATTCTTTTCTATCATGCATGCTAGCATTCAATGCCAAGTTATATAATAGGATGATAAATTATTAAAAGAAGTAAATAATTTATTACGGTAATATGATATTTAATTATAAAAAACCAATTTAATTATTATGGCCTTGAATTTATTACGGTAATGACGCTTCAATTTATTACGGTAATTATTACGGCCTTGAATTATTACGGCCTTTAATTTAAAGATACAACATCTAGGCCGCACAAGCGTGTTGGGTATTCAATTTCTTGCGGCTCACTCGCACGTGCATGGGCATACCAATATACACGAGTGTGCATTGCACACGCCATGCATGTCCAACACTACTTTTATAAAAAGCCAGCTTTTATTTGAATAAGGGAGTGTTTGCAGTAGCTGAAACTTATCGATAAGTGCTGAAAGTTGTTGGAAGCTGCTGAAAGCAGCTGAAAGTTGTTGATTTTGATAATTTGTAAGTGTTTGCAAAAACTGCTGAAAGTCAAAAATTATAATACAATTGTTATTATACAATTATAATTGAATAATCTTTATTACTCCTAGTGTTATTATACAATTATAAATATAATAAATAAATAAAATTGAGTAATTAAAAACGAAATAAGATTATTGTTTTTCATGCAATGTTAATAAAATGGAGTATTATGGTTAGTATCATTTAATATTATTTTTAATTTAATCAAATTAATTTAATAAATATGATTAAATGAAAAAATGAAATTACAAGACTTGAAAATTAAAAGGAAGAAATCAGCTTTCAGCTAGTTTCAGTTGCCCTTCCCTAGCTTTTGTAAATCAGCTGAAATTATCAAAATCAGCTTTCAGCTAGTGTAAAAACCTGTAGATGCAAACTCCCAACACAAAATCTATGCAACTTTAAGCTATTTCTTCGAATAGAGAAGCTATTGCAAACACCCACTAAGTTGGATTTGAATTTCTAGCTTTTTAACATTTTCAATGGCTAAAAAGTCAATCCCTAACTTTTTCATGCTTGAAAAAGCTAGCATCGGAGTCACCTTAATATTATTTTAGAAAAATTTATCAATTTGGATAGCAGGAGATATTTTATAGTCTTAAAATATTGAATCCATCCAATCAAATAAATTAATTAAATGTAGATTATTATTTTGTTACACATTTATAAATTGCAAAGTTTGGATACTGTTTTTACTTCGACACCGTTTGGTTGAAAAATAATTAGAGGTATAGAGTGAGGAATGATTCTTGAAATCAGCAGTTTGGCTTGATGTATGAATGATTCCACTCCAATATTTGTTTGGTTAGATCCGAAAAATGGAATCAATGTAACACAAATTCTCAATATGAAGAACCCCAATTCCCAATTTTAGAACACAAAATTCTAATTATATCTCAATTCCAAAAGCTAAATCCCAATTAAGACTCGCAAAATTACAATTTCACCAAGAAAATAAATACATATCCACTACTAATTTGCTCCTCAAACGATGACGATGGTTGCCCAAATAATTTCACCAATTTAAATCTAAATACAAAATAAAATCCCATGAATCTACTCCTCAAATGGCGGTAAGAGCAGAAGACGTCGTCGGGAGCGGATTACGGCGGCGAGGAGCAGAGAGAGACGTCGGGGAGCTGCTTCTCAAACGACGGCAAAGAGCAGAGAAGAGCTGTCGCCGAGGATCAGAAAGAGTCGCCGAGGAGCAGAAAGAGTCGCCGTCGTTGAGGAGCGGAAGTTCTTTTCACTGGGTGAGGGAGATCATGGAAAAAGCATTAGCTAGAGAGAGAAATTAAATTAGCAGAAGGTTTTCGCTGGGAGGAGAGATTAGCAGAGAGAATGGGAAGAAAAGCAAGAATTGAAGAAGGTGTTCTTTGGGGTGAGAGATTAGCAAAGAGGAGGGGAAGAAAGATGAAGGTGTTCATGATAGAGAGATTTGGGAGGAATGAAAAATGAAATTGCCCAATCTTGAGGTATTTGATAAAGTGCTATCTGGCTGGATGGAGAGGTGAATGATATATGATTTCTTTGCGATTTTTTGCAAACCAAACAACTTGAGTAGCCTTAGTCCTTTAGATTTCAAGGCATATTATTTGTGGAAACGTTAAAATATAAAACACATTTAATTTGACAATCAAAGATTTTCCATGGTGGGCCTCCAAGTTGAGAAATAAACTTACAGGAAGCAGAATTGATTCTCAAAAACAAATTTTTAACTTCTTGAAAATAATAGCTTATATGATTTCATGGCCTTAAAAACTAGTATTTTCTCTTCAATTTCAAGCCCAAGTCTTTAATTTATTGTCGTTTCATTTCCTGCAAAAAGAATTGGGGAGCGTGTAAGGCCGGCTTTCGATTACAGGGCAATAGCGAGCTCGCACAAGACTGGAAAAATCAGGCCCGCCATCTTCCATAGACTAGTCAGTCCGCTTTCTCGACGCGTGGCTTATTTCGTTGGCAATGGCATCTCAAGCAGTGTGGTAAACTTGCTTAGTTACTTTTTAAGGCTTATGCTCAATTTTTAGTGTCTGTTTTTGTAACACCCCAAAATTTTCAACGTAAAATGCACGGCATATTTATTCATGCATGTTATCAAGTGTTTTAGTTCTGTAAGTAGCGCCTTAGAAATTTAAATAAAAATTAAAGTATTTATCTTATTTATTATTAAATCATTTTTATTATATAAATTTATTTTGAACTTTGAATATGTTTATTTATATCATATTATGATTATATTATTTTGTTGAGATAGAAATAATATTAGAATTATTAGGCAAGTGTAATATTTATTTTGGATTTCCTAAACCAACTAGGATTCATAAAAGGATATAATATTTATTATTGTATTAAGTTTTTAGGAGATAATTTTATATTATGTTTTATGATTAAAATAGATATTTTATGTGTGATATACATGTTTTAGGATAAAATCTAGTTGTGTGTTGATCCGGAGACGAGTGTCAGGTGTAGATGGGGGGGGGTGAATACACCTGAGTACAAGTTCTTTTTCTCAAACGCGAAGGACAACTGAGCTGTAGATTGCAACTGATGAAAATTGTCAAATAGTAACCTTCTGATCGTGGGTCAGAGTGAGTCAACTACTGAGTTTCTCCTACTGACTTTTGTCAGTATTTTATTCTCAGTCGCAGACTTAGTGCGGATAAGTGTGTAGGGCCCGATTGACTTCGTCTCGATTTGAAAATGTGTTTTTCGCAAACCAAGTAATTTTGGCTAGTGCACTTTCAAATACGTTTTATGCAAAGTATGAGTTAGTAAGATGATTTTGAATGCAGTGCAATAAAACAGTAAATGACACAAGCGATTTTTAACGTGGTTCGGATACGCAAGATCTTACGTCCACGGTCCTGCTGAACAGGAGGTCTTGTTGATTAATCTGAGCATGCCTCAACAAGGTATCTATGCACTGGACAGAGCCTTCTAAGTTATAGTCCTTAGCGACTTTACAAATCAAACCGGAGTTTGAAGGGGAGGGGATGTTCTCCAACTGTGAAGGAGTTCTTACAATAAGAACAGTCACGAAATGTGAACTCCTTCGAAGGTTCTAAGCTATGGATATAAACGATTGAGCTTAGATAGAGAAGAGGGATATAAAGAAGAAAACTCTAGAGAGAAGAACTAGAAATATTCTAATAAAGCAAGTTCTTCGTTGGATCTTCGTGAAAGGCGCTAGAGTGTTTTGAAATCTTGAGCGTGTAATCCCTTTGATATCCCGTACGTGAAGCTCGGAAAGACTTCTCTATTTATCGTTGTGACCCAGGCATTTGTCCGTTGGAGAGGACGAAGCCACGTGTCACAAGCGTCCAAGGAAAACGGCCATATGTTCGAAACGTTGTCGCAGAGTGGTTGGTTACTGTGCATGAGAGCATCTTTAGTTGGTCAGAGTAGGTAGAGCTTAGACTGCTTCTCATTGGTCGAGGTATGTGGTAGGTGAGATTTGTCAGACATCGGTCTTCATCAGAGTTGACTCTCACTCATCCTCGTATGATCTTCTACTGACTTTCGAATGTTGTTAAAAGATTGGTCATTTCCTGTCGGATACAGTAGACCTGATAAGATGTATGTCTTCTTCGTCTGAGTCTGCTGATAACGAATATTCTGCTGAGCGAAGTCAGCTGATGACTCTGAAGGTATTGAGCTGTGATACCATGTTCTTCTACTGAGGTGGGTCAGCTGAAAAGGGATCTTCTACTGAGTGAAGTCTTCTGATGACCTGTGAACACAAACTCTTACAATGATGACGTGGGGGGTTCTGGAAAGTAACTTCCTACTGAAGATCAGTCCAACACTTAACCCTTACAGGACTTAGACGAGAACGATAATAGAAAATACAATCATTCTAGCCTATTACGTCATCTACATGTTATTAACACTATACTAAGGGTACAAGACAGGTTTTTGGATCTTCAATTCCATAACATTAAATCACTACGATTTCCCCCATTACCGATAAACAGATAAGTCCTATTACAAGAACTACTGACAAAATACTATAAAGTACCCTCTAAGTGGTTATTAAGATCAACCACTTACTCATAACCCAACATTGTGGTTATCCATATCCTAATTTATCTAAGATTGAATCTCTTATATGGTAAGTCATAGAATAAATTCTATATAAAATATATAGGGACGAAAATAATTATGGATAAAATATATTTGATACCTTATTTGATTAGGGATGTTTGGATAATGATTTTTAGGCTTATAAATTCCCCTTAGTCGCTCATAATATTGCATCCCATAAAATTTTCGAAAATCTGTCAGCATATCTGCGAACTGTTTCAAGAATTATTTTCATATCTTCCCGTCGTCATATCGTCGTTAAAATTTAGGATCATCTTCCTCCGTATGTCTAGTATACTCACTTATTTTTGTATGAGTTTTCAAGCATGCTAAGTATTGTTTAAAATTATTATTCGTAACCTGCCAGTTTTTGACAGCATGTTCATAAGCTTGATAGGAAAATTGTTTTTCATGTTTTCTTTATGTTATTTTCAACCATGATGAATTTTAATGGGATATTATATATGTTGGGTCATTCATGTTAAAAATTTGGGATTTATAGGATACATTTTCTATTTACTTGTTAATTTGTTTCATGATGTGTCAAATCTTTTATCAACATGCATGTAGATTGAAAGACAAAACTTTTCATGTTACTATTAAATGAATTATTTATCATGATAAGTTTTACTATGATGGTATATATGACCTGTTGTTCATGTTAGAGATCTATTATTGATCATGTGTTTAATATACTTAAGTTTGTTACTATATGAAATCTTTAAAATAGCATGTTAATAAGTGTATTATGTATGATATATGTTTGTTTGATTATTTTGATCTATGTCTATTTATGAATTATTGAAATTGTTGATGCATGCATGAAATTCCATGTCCAAATTATTAAGATTTAATTCCATGTTTAGGACCGGCGCGCAAGACTTAAACATCTGATATCCATAATTTTTCATCAAGTCAAGGTTAAGGTGGGGAATATTACCGTTTATCTTTATTATATGTTGTGCTCGGTATTTCATGTGATTATGACAGGCATGAAATGATGGGATCGAAATCGGATCCTAAATAAAAGGCAAGGGTCGAAATCGGACCCTAGGTTCGAGATTGGATCCTCAGTGAAAGTCAAGGGTCGAAATCGGACACTAAGTTCGAAATCGGATCCTCAATGAAAGTCAAGGGTCGGACCCTAGGTTCGAAATCGAATCCTCTATGAAAAAGTTCATGTGGTTTGTGTGGTCAAAGTAAAAGTTCATGTGGTCTGTGTGACCAAATTACAAGTGCAAGTGATCTGTATGGCCGAGTATTTCTTTCCATGATCTAATTTTCCATGTCTTATCGGTATGGTATATAATTTTGGTAAATGTGTACATCTCCCACTGAGTAGTCATACACATCCCTATCATTATAATATTTTTCAGGAAAAGGCGCGGCCGATACGTAGAGGTGTTGGTGGTGATGGTCACAGGAAGGATTTATGAAATTGATTATTGCATTAACTAGTTTTATCATGAACTGTGTATTTTTTGAGAACTTATTTTATTTAAGACTTCCGCTGACTATGAAAAAAAAAACCTAAGTTTCGAAATGATTCTTTTCCATGGAAATATTTTGAAAGAATTGAAATATGCACGTTAAGCATGAAGTAACGTCCCTAGTTATGTTTAGAAAAATTAGGGCGTTACAGAATGGTATCAGAGCAGGTCTACTTTCCTGTAGACTTGCTTCATGTTATGTAGGAAATTGACCATCATCACTGCCACAACATCGTGCCGGCGAGGTAAGTAAGATTTTCTACGTAAATTTTGACGCATAATATTGAAAGCATGTTTTTCTTGCATGACACGAGCATGATTATTATACAAGTAAATTATGTAAAATATTTAAAGTCCTCAAAAACGTTGCCTTAAGAATGAGAACTTAGATGCCTTACTGTTGGTCCCGAGAGTAACGTTCAGGTGTAGAGGGGGGGGGGAGTGAATACACCTGAAAATCGATTTCTCAACTTAAAACGCGAACAATCCTTTCTCAGGAGAGTGCCGTACTGAACGAGTTCAGCAAACCAGATAAGTTGTTCTGAATCACGTGGCGAGTGGACCGACTTTGCCGAGGCCGCTAGGCGACCGGGAGTCGAATTCGATGCCGTTCAGAGAAAGTTCAGTAGTGCGGAAATGTGTAGGCCCAAATTCAGTTGAGTTAGGAAAACAATTTTTTATCAAAACAGTTTCAGTATATTAGTGCAGTCGATTAAGCTTGCTGAAACTCAGTTAAATGATTTTAAAGATATTTTCAATATGCACAGTAAATCAATGCAACAGTAAATAATGAACACAGAACACATGCGATTTTTAAAGTGGTTCGGATCCAACAATTCTACGTCCACTGTCCCGAAAGATCAGGAGGCTATGTATTATACTGAGATAGTCTCAGTCGGTTTGTGCACTGGACAAACACTGGTCTTGAGATTTATACTGAGCAAGTCTCAGTTTACAGGGTATCAAACTAACTGTTTGAAAAACTCTCCAACTATGAAGGAGTCCTTTACAATGAGGATCAGTTCGACTATGAACTCCTTCGTCTAAGCTATAGATATGAACAGCTGAGCTTAGGTTAGAGGGATAGGGAACGAGAAAGTGGCTTCTAGAGCGACGAACGGCTAAGTATAAACTTGGGTTCGTGTTCAGTCGCTTGGATACTAGAGGTCGTGTAATTTCTGGTTCAGCTTGGTTCCCTATGAGCAGATATGTAGTCTTTCGCCGGAGATTGTTTCTTTGAACTACTTGCGGAAGACTTAGGACGTTTATGCCTTGCTCTTTTGAATGCTCTGTGTGTTCTTCGATTTCAAGGTTGCTCGTGAGCTTCAATTTGATTTTATCCCTCTATTTATAGAGCAGAGATCAGGATATATCCGTTGGAGATGACGATCCTTTGACTCTCTCTTTTGGGTAGCTAACGGCTCTTTCAAAGTATGGTTGCAGTGTCCTTTCCCTCAATTTCTGGAAAGTTGTTGACTTGCAGCTTTAACAGATGTAGGACAGGTGGCTGCTTGTCATTGGTCGAGGTTCAGGAAAGTAGGTGAGACATAACAGACTTCAAGGAGATCTGAAGCTGACTTCTCTCTTCCTCGTATTGACTCTGCTGATTTGACTTTAGAGAATCCAGACAGTCAGAAGACTGTCCAACCGTTGCTGAGTCTGATCTCTTATTCAGTAGCATGCTCCTGCTGAGTTGGCTCTACTGAAGATTAGCTCTGAGTTCAGTGAACTACTCCTGCTGAGTTCAGTTACACTGACTCCTTTCGGTATACTGCTCCTGCTGAGTCTAGTATCACTGAGTCTTCTACTTACAGTGCGAGGCGGGTAATCTGCCGGCGCCCGAACCGGATGCGAGTGTCTACTGAGTCTGAAACCTCAGAGACAGAACAAAACATGTTACAACTGAATGGTTCATCAGTCAAGATACGGTTTTGGGATCTTCAAATCTTCAGTAAATATTCAGTGCACAGGGCTACTGAGTTATATCTCAACTGATTGTGAGAAGACTGAATCATCTCCCAACATTTTCCCCCTATTTGATGATGCCAAAACCTAACACTATGACTTATCAGAAATAGAGCTCCTTACAAATATTACAAGTAGAACCAGTGGAGTTGTTCTTCAAGTCCTAGACTACTGAGGGAATCAAGGCAGAAATATCAGAACCTATACAGAAACTAATCAGCGATTTCCCCCCTATCTAACAACATATTCCCCCAACTATGCAATCTATTAGAATCTGACTAAGTAACACTGACAGAAAATATATGAACAGTGAGTGTGTGAGTCAGTAATCACTTCAATGATTCTGAGTGATAAGCATAAAAACAAATAAGGCCATATAGACAATAAGGAATTGTCAGGCCCAATAACAGAGATGTTTTATAGATGTGAAAAGTTTAGTACAAGTACATCATCTACTATACTAAGAAGAGCAGAAAAGAAGTTACAAAGAACTACAGAGGCTAATCATCATCTGAACCGCTTAATCCTGTCTTTTGAAGTCCTTTGATTTGGATTCAGGAAGAGGCAGTCCATACATCCGGTAGGTGATCTTCCTCAGCTTCAGTATCTCAGTGAAGTCAGCTGGATCATCTTCATCTAGGAACTTGGCTTCAGCTGCATCCTTGACTTCCTTCTCAATGACTCTCCATAGTGAACGGAGCCGTCTAGTTTCAGTTGGGGTTGCATGATTCTTGGAGCTGGTACCCTGACATCTACCTTGTCTTTTACGGCCTTCTGAACTCTGGCAAATATCTCTATGTCTGCCCTCATGAGCCATTCAGCAAAGGCGACGGACTTGTGTTTTTCAGCCCAGTACCTCCAAAAATAATTCCTCTTAATGAACTCATCCTTCAGTGTCTCCCACCTTTGAGTTATCTCCCAAGGCATCCATTCATCAACTCTCGGCCATCTGTGAATTTTGAGATCAGTAGGCTTCCTGAACCTTCTGTATCTGTATGGAATGTCAGCTTTCTCAGGAATCCTCTGACTCGCTTCTTTTTCAGCTTTCAGCCTCAGAGTTTTAAGGTCTGCTAATCTGAGCCTTTCTCGAGCTGCTTCTATCTGTCTTGCTTCTTCTCCTCTATACAAATACCTCTCCATCTGAGCCCATATTTCCTGCATCTCAAGATCATGTTCCTTAGAAGGGACATAGGAGGGTATGTGAGGCTCTTCTTCTGAATCAGCAGGTGTTGTAGATTTTTCCTTCGAAGTACCCTACTGACCAGTAGTCTGTTGTTGCTGCTGCTCCTTCTCCTTTTCCTTATGTGCTTCATCACGGAGTTTTAGAGTTCTGGGAGCCAGCCTAGGTCCAGTTTTCTTTCCTCCTGCTGGAGCCTTTGTTTTGCCTTTGGCTGGCTTCTTCTTAGGCCTATTAGCAGCCTCAGCTTCAGTAATTTCTCTCGCTAGTTTCTCATCAGCAGCGATCTGAGCTTCCTCCTCCGGAGTAACATACCTATTGGGTCCTTTCTTCTTGGAAGGAGGGGTAGGAAGCGTCAAAATTTTCTTGCCTTTCCCGGCAACTGGAGGAGGTAGAGGAACCTCTACCTCTTCAGACTCCTCGTCGGCATACTCAGCAACCTCCTTGATTATATCAGAAGGTGTTTGGGTTGCCTGAGTAGCCTTCAACAACGACTAAATCGTTGAATTCATAAATTTTGCACATAAATTAGTCTCGATCCTATACAGCCAATCCAGGGACAACTTCAGAGAAATGGTACTTCACGTCATCATGAGTCTCAAATTTGATCGAATTGATCATTTCACGTCGGTAAACTGTTAATAATCAATATCTTGAAAAAAAAAAGAGTAAAATATTATAAGTCCATTTTTTAAATAATTTTTTTGGAGGACCAATTCAGCCAAATTTTTACTAACTCCTCCAATTTGGATTAATGTAATAATATCTTAAACATTTGATTATAATATAATATCATGTAGTATATTACATTTCAAAATACTAAATTAATATGTAAAAACAACTCAATTGGATGGTTTGTTAAATTTGAGAATCATGCTAATGTGATTATTCAAAAATTAAGTAGAATTAAGTAGAATATAGGGACAATGACCAAATAAAGCACGAACTTTTTCAATTTTGCAATTTTAACATCAACTTGTAAACTTGGTGAATTTTGCAAGTTTCAATTTATTGCAATTGGAGACATGCTCTGATCTCTAAATTTTTCCGACTGCCAGAAAATACCAAAAAGACGTCGCTTTGCACACGTGGTCGTCAAACTGGATCATTTTGCCAGATCATTAAAACTGAACAATGTCCTTTTTGGATAATCTAAATATGATTTCAGAAAATTCATAACACAATCAACTAAATGAAACACTTATAAAAAAGACAAAGAATTGGATACGACTTTCAATAGAAACCCTTGTTATCTTTACATTATTCTTCGCGCTCTTGTTTGGTGTAGTCCACATAGGCATCCACCTTAGCTTTCCGGTGGTCGGGAAAATTTACAAATTCGTGTTTAATTCATTTACACGCAATGTTATTCAACACGTATTAGAGTATAAACATACCACAAAATCACATTAGTGATACCAAAACTATGCCATGTCGATCCGAGATGTTCAATCTCCATTTTAAACTTCTTTTTAAGCTAGAATCTTCAATAATGAAAACAACACGAACAATAACAAGAACAAAACACCAAAAAAAAGAAAAAGGAAAAAAACAACAACGATGAAATGCCACATTGAAAATTAATTATGAAAATAATGATATTAACAAATCAAGGGAAAAGTGGGTTACCTTCTTAAGTGAATCCATGGTGGGAGTTTCGGCGATATGGAAATAGTTGTAATGACTTGCATTGATATCACTCCATTTATCCAAAACCACTATCTCAATGGTCTTTCCCTTTGGAAGTTTGTGGTGATTGTCCAATTTCCATGACACCCATCTCAAATTTTTGTCAATATTGCAAATCAAACTCAAAATTTGACCTATCAGCACACACTATATCAAATCTAAAACACAAAAACTTGCGATTTGGATGAAAACAACTATGTACATATGTACATACATGCAGCGATAACTATTATCCAAGAGATAAACAATCTCTAGGCTGTTAATGAAAATAAACAGAACCAAGAAACGGAAAGCCACAAAAATCGGGAACACCATCCAAAAAGTTCATCTTCAAGATCAAAGTAAGAAATCATAGGGTAACCATATAAGTCGAACACCATCCAATGAAGATTTCCGCAGAAAAATGCTCTCTAGGAAAAATTATCATAGTCTAGCACGGGACTAGGTGTAGTGCTTCTCCAGGATCCTGTTCCATGAGTATACACATGACAATTGATTTGTTTCAGGATGACGGACAGGGTCATGGAATGTCAAAACCACCTTAGGTTGGCCAGTTTTTCTGCTAGCCCCAAATACACAATTGGTTTCTTCGCAACGTCTAATTTCGATGTTTACTCACGAGTGATTGGATTCAATACGTAAATATCAATAGTCAGGAGCAGACCATTAGCTAAACCATGTACGAATCCATCTTTAGTTAAGTGGATATTGGTTAATCGATCACAGTGAACCTCTCTGAAAGTGTACACCATAAAAGAAAATTGCGGCACTCCTTGACGAAATTATGGAAAATCCTACCATATTATCTATTTATAATATTATATTATATTATCTATTAATAAGCACGGATTACTGCTCCATTTTATGTGCGGATTTGTGTTTATTTTGTGTAGGAAATGGGTGGAGATGAGGAGAAATTGATGGATTTTGCAAGAGGCTTTGTGGAGGCTGGCATAGTAAAAGAAATGTTGAATTGGACAAAATCTCAAATAATTTGGGCCTGGTCTGAAGACTTTTATAGTGGGCCCAGTTTGGATTCGAAGATTTGTAATAGGTCCAAAGTTTTATTAAAGGTTATTATGATGTAACCTTAGTATATAAGGGATAGAAGAGAGAGAAAAAACACTACGTTGCTTTTTGGCTGCGTTAGAGGAGAAGACATTGAATGCTTTTGAAGATTTTTAGCTTAGTTTTACCTTTCAATACTTTGAAGACTTTATTTGGTATCAGTTCCCAATTCCTATTTTATATCATTCTTGTATAATTGACTAACCATTAATTTTATATTTAACTAATGTATTGTATAATTCTCGAATATCTTCATAGAAATAATTATTAGTCATGTAGATGCCCACATAATTAATAAACTAGTAAACTAATAAAACTACACTAGATAAATAGATAAATCAATATCATGTAGATTAAAGTTTAGTCGGACAATTTTGTGAGTGATTTGAAACGCGTATTAGAAAGGCAGAATTTTCCTCATTCACCAACATACAACTTATAATATAAATGCATCTTTTTGAATGAAATTCAGATCAGAAAGAGAGAACATTCTCAATTCCTAGGCTTCTGAGAGAGCGAAAGCTCGGATTAAAAAGGATTGATGTGTTGCTGCAAATACATCAATGTCTCCAGAAATTTCAGTCTTGTTAGAGCAACTCCAACCAAAACACTAAAACCAATACCCAGACATTTTCTTAGAGAGTCTCAGGATATCTGATTAACTTTGGAAAAGGACGGATTAATTCTTTGGGGAATTCAACCTTAACATAGTCACGAGTGATTGGATTGCATACAAAATGAGCTTCAGATTCGTTGCTAAGCTTGAATAGAAAAAGCAAGTCATTAGCACAACCCCTTATTTCTGCTCCGAGAGGGAAATCAAACTTTATGAATTGATTGTAGTGAAGATCGTGGCGCTCAAGGTCGTCTCCATCATCGAACTCGAAAATCGTGCACGAACTTGCGTTCCCCTATGGCGTCAAGACAAATAACCAGTCGGTTGATGTTGCAGGATGGGAGTCGGCAAACTCGGCGGTCTCGAGCAGCCTGAGCCATGGTTTGCATACACACTTACTAATTGTAATGGTTCGGACAGGAACTCTAGAGAGGATATTTGTGATTAATTCTGATGGTAGATATGTGAAGGAATCATGCTTCATATTTGGATGGATTTAAGGGTTTCTTTGAGTAGTGGCGATTGAACTATTTGTGGATAGTATATTATATATACAACACAGTATCTTACTTGAGACTTGTGGTGTAAGATTCGAACCAGTCTAAACCATGGACGCACTCAGTCAAACTATAACTTCTGGTGTAAGATTTGATCGAGTCAAAGGTTTCGACTGCAGACTGTTTCTCTCTGTTTTTCTTACAACCAATAATCAATAAAACCGGACTGGGATTGTCACACTAATACACTTACTAATGATCAATTAAGATGTCAAATTACGACCACTTCTTGTGACGCAGTCGGAAAGACGTCAGAAAACTAGCGTTAACTCCAAATCGAAATCAAGCTTGCAAGCGCAAAACTTGTGTAACCAAAATCGTCAGGAATCCACCAGAGAATTGAGAGAGAATCTGAAGATTGATATTAGGGTAAAAGTGCGGCGCAAACCTTACAACTTCGTTTAAATACTACTAACACAAAACCTAGTGGCATAACAGTAAATAAAATGAAAATTCCCAACAAATATTAAAGTGCTGATTTAAGGCCTTAAATGATCTCAAACGCCGTTTCGGGCTGAATCCGAAACGCGATTCCCTTCCCGAAAAGGTATTATGGAGCCGAAACGGACACCGGACACCCATTCTGTGTTGCTCCTGCATCATCTTGCTTCAGTTTATGATGAAGTCAGAGGTTTCTCATCATCGCAACAACCTTTAAATCCATCCACGGCGCATCCTCCTAAGAATACGAAAACTTAGAATGAAGCATAGAAGTAGTTGCAAAATATACACTTCGAAACAGAAAGAAGAATGGACTCACATCCTCTTTGGCAAAACTTTTGAGGGCGATGAAGATTTTAGAAGTGAAGGATTAGTTCCTTCCTCTTATGTTGTTCGCAAAACATCAGTCCCCTTTACAAGATCAACTATGTGAGTAGTTTGTCTTGTTGGAGTAGTAGAAATGGTCACTTGTCCATTGCGTTAATATGTGATCATTTCTACTACTCTAACAAGACTAAAACTACTCAAGATTAGACTCGATTTACTGTTGCATCAGTTTGGAGTCAGTTTGGATATTCTGGCGAGAATCAAGGATCGAAGACTAGACTCAATTTACTGTTGCATCAGTTTGGTATCTGAGCCAAATCGGCAGACCCACGCCTCCATGATAAGTGCGACAGCGAGTGCAGCTCGACTAAGAGAACCACACTCAGTTCGAAGAACGATTGATAAACACTCTTTTATACCGGTTTTATGCTTGTTTGCTTGTGTTTTCATGTTTAGGAAGTGAAGTAAGCTAGAAAAGTGGCGGATTATGCTTAAGATGTAGATGGAGGGATGAAAACATAAAAATCCAAGACATTTGGGCTGAAATAGCACGAATCTGGACATGTAGTTGAGCCAATCCAAGTGGGCCGAAGATATTGAGAAAAGTAATGTCAAAGCCCATTACAATTTTCTTGAAGAAAAATGGCGTGAACTTGTCTTGACAACGGTTTAAATTAGCTACAAATGAGGAAATAAAGTTGATTAAAGTACAGTGGCAAGTCATCTCCCCTACCATAGCCGCCCAGCAAGACCAGGAATTTCCTAGAAAGTCATTTTCTTTTTCCTAGTCAAATCAGTCCCATTGCATTTATTTTTTCGAGAGGTTCGATAGTTATCTCATTTGACGGATTTAAAACATGTGGAAATGACAAAAATAACTTTATGTTTTATGTAATAGTTGGCAATGAAGTATCTCTCATTACTCTTCTACTACTTTTTCTTTCATAGTTTAGTTTTTTCTCTAATTTAATTTGAAATGCTCTCTAGTTTTTAGTTTTGTTCATCTTCAAGCTTGATTGCCCTTCAATTTCAGTAAGCAAGTAGTTGTTCATCTTGAATTCTGTTCTTGAGTTCTCCCATTTACTTCGTACAAGCTTTAAAAACTCTAGGATATGCTCAAGTACAAGTTCGTTATTTTATGCTCTATCTTCTCTCTTTAATTTATGCTAGTAACTTCTATTTAGTTAAGGTTGTTTGTAGTCATTGCTTACCGAGTTTGTATATTATCGTTAAGATATTTTGTTTGTTTCTTTCCTTTAGATATGAGTAGTTAAGTCCTAGAACCAGCTAGAGCAGTGAAACATCGAATCTCAACTCCATGAGATCTTAACATGCTTAAAATCAGTAACCAAATATTTTTGCTAAATTTGACTAGATTCTTGCTTAGGGTAACCTAGGAATGATCACCTTAGTTAACTTGGTTGGTATTGAAAATTTCAAGAATATGGTAGCGTTATTGGCATGCTCAACATGGATAATCTTACTAGTTCGGTTCCTAGGTCCAAATGCTCCCCAGTGGTCGATCTATGCGATGCTCAACATGGTAGATTTACTACTTGGGTAAGATGTAGGTTCATGCTCAACATGCGTATTCCATTCTAAGAAAAAGATCTAGGTGCGTTTGTGCTAAATACGACCCCTTAGCTGGCTGTCTCAAGGAATTGATTTACTTTTTTATCAAAGATTGAAGGCTGATTAGTGTTGATATGCCCAAAGTCGAGTTGCTCTTTATAATCTATTTATATCATCTGTCTATCTACGTTGTTTATTAATAATTGCATCGTGATAACTTATACACAAAATTAATAGTGGTTATTAACCGAACTCTTTTGGTCTCTAGAGACAATTTGATATAATCTACCTATTCCCTATGGACTCGATCCTTGGTTATCGTTGCACTTGTTTACATTTGGTTTCTGTACAAGTGTTTTATAAATTTATTTGTGTGCGACTGGTTATATGGTGGAACAATTTACCCAATTTATTAACCGCTAGCTCTCTTAGACGAACAAGAGAGGATGCGTCGACCACGTAGCAGGGCAACAAACCAAAGGGTTTTCACGGTCAAACGTCAAGATCGACGATACCAAGATGAACAATTCATTCGTTCCTTTGGTGGTTTTTTCAAAGGGTATCAGAGAATGGTGCAACAAAGGGGAAGGCGCCTAGCCACACCTTAGGGAGTAAATCAACACCAACCTCTGCTCCACAATGGGTGAGATCCTCTGGTGTGGAGGTGTTTCACATGCAACGTGGTGGATGATCTTTTCACTACCGAGGAGGATGATCTTTCTCCATCGAGACAGTTGTTGAGGATGACCCACTCGGACAACCCATTTACGATGAGAAGACGTGTGTGGAAGAAGTTGTAGAGGTGGATATTGTCACAACCTTGGTTTTGGGACAATCATGTTGAGCTTCTAAAGCTCCGGATGAGGACTGTGTATGCACCAATACTTTGCAATCAACATGTATTGTCCTCATTATCGATTCGGGAAGCTAGGAGAAGGTCATCTTGAATAAGGCGGTCCATGGTGGGAGGGCGACTTGCAATAACTTCATGTATGAAGGATTCACGACCACCTTCATTCCAACTAAATCTCTCGAAAGGGCCACACCATACATCAACCTCTTTTTTTAAGGCTCAATTTGGTAACGAAATGATGAAGTTTTTGGAATGTATAATGCAAGGCATTTGCATCCCTTTCATGGTGATTCCTTGGACGATGATTACACTTAGTAGGATCCAGGGGCAAAAAATTTATATTTTAACATAACAAATTTTTTGAAAATAAAATAAAATACAATGATTTTAAATAGAGTGTCTAACATCGTATTGAATTACATCAGAAGACTAAAGTAAAAATTACATATGATAACTTCACAATATTTCCCTTCTATTCTTCATGTTCTAAAATCGCTTCATTTTAGCTTCGAGGTAAGGTACTAAGCAATTGTTTAACAGCTTGTCTGTCATACGATTGCTCAAAGCATCTTCATAGTTGAAAAAGCTCTTTCAACGATAGCAATAACAACTGGCAAAGTCAATAACAACTTCACTAACAAATAAATCAACAGACAAACATTATGTTTTCTAGTAGGAACCATGTTCTCAGCAAGACTTCCAAGACCTCCAATTCCTTTTGAAAAAAAAAATAGCAATATAAACAAAAATTACATCTTTTGCAATGTTATGCTCCAACCAAGTCTTGTACTCGCTTTCTATTCGCCTTCCATTCCTTGTGGAAAATTATAATTACGTGGTTTACATGGACATTTTAATTAACTTGCTTTGATGGTGTTTGAGGTGAATATCAACTTCAATATTCACTCTAGGGGTGGAAAAAAGGTTTCAGTTATTTGCACTAACCAAAAACCGAAACCGAAAATGTCGGTTATCGGTTAACCGAAACCGATTCTTCGATTTTGATTTCGGATTTGGTTATCAAAATAATTATCGATTCAGTTAGCGGTTAACCGATCGGTTATTTAAATAACCGATGTTAACCGTTTGTTGAAATCAATGAAATGATGAGCCAAATGACCTAGCGTCCAAGCCCAATTCCATTAGAAATTTAGATTGTTGTCAAGCCCAAGTTCCCAACCATTAACCAATAAC
Source organism: Lavandula angustifolia (assembly GCA_028984105.1). NCBI lineage: Eukaryota > Viridiplantae > Streptophyta > Magnoliopsida > Lamiales > Lamiaceae > Lavandula > Lavandula angustifolia. Next base: position 1,624 of record JAPVEC010000177.1, on the reverse strand, counting down.
CAAGCTCGATTAATTTTTGAACAAGAGTCAAGTAGTAGAAATCAACAATATTACAATTTGTGAAATTGAGATTCATTTCATCCCCAATTCTGCAACTCCCTCTACGACTCCGCCGCCGGCCCGCCACCCTGAAGGAAATAGGAGGTGAAGAATCGATTACCTTCCTTCTACTTATGTTGATGCAGCTCTGATTGTTGCTCCCGATCAGATCTTCTGATCTGTGTCCCGGCCCTTTCCTTCCTCCGTGTGGACAGAGATCTGAAGGAAATGAAAATTCTGGTCTCTCTGTAACTCACGTTCTATTCTTGCGTGAATGATTTTTATGAATTATAATCTTAATGAACATGTTTTTCCTCTATATATAATGTATAAAACATTAGATTATAATTGTGACCCATTAGTAATTATAATGCTAATGGGCTTCTAATAATAAATTAATATTCAGCCCATAATATAATTAATAATAACTAGGTCACTTATTTATCAATTAATTGGCACAGCCAATTAATTCCAGATAAATAATTTTATATTATTAAATAATGTATAAACACATTAATCTATTAATAATAAATTTCGAGAGAGCAGAATAAATATTGGGTAGCTAATTGGGCCAGACCAGAGATCCAATACAAGAAATAAAGCCGGGCCTTAAAATAATTAATTATCTATGCTCAGCCCAGAGCAAAATTAATTAATAAACACGGATTCATTCCACAACAGAATCCGTGTTGACTTACCCCTTTATCCTAACTTGAGCATGGGGTTGTATTTTAGACTTAATCGTTCCCCGTATTTAAGATAGAAATATTCGTTAATTAATTAAGTCCACTGACAGCTTAAATTAATTAACATCTTATATTCTTGAGAAGTACCACTCGACCTTATTAACACACCTTAACTTAATCAACCGGCCAGGTTTAGTGTGATAATCCTTACGAGTTCCTCAAGGGATATTATCAACTTATTTTACTAGGATACGGTTGCAAGATACAGACAACCAACCTAAGCTACAAATGTCTACTAGCACATAGGATACGTAGATCCAGTCGCGATGACTTTCACCATAGTAGGTCAAAGTGATAGATAGCCAAATGCCCTCAGCTGAAGTCTTATCAAGCTTAAGAACAACTAAGTCACCGAGATCTTGGTTCTCCACTAAGGTCAGTTAGGAGAACACATCTCACTGTGATCCATCAATACATCACCTTAAGTGTACCAATAAAGACAAGCAGTCAAGACAAGCCACTTCTTATCTAAACTGCAGCTTAAACCGACAACTTATCCTGAAGTTGTCTCAGTTATAATAAATGTTTATATCTTGTCAGTTCAACCAATTTGTGTAGTCTTCTGTAATACCCGACACACTACACAAATCTAACTTTTATACAAGATAAATGATAACATGTGCAAATATATATATTTATCAGATACGAGAATAAAATAGTGGTAGGGACAAAACATATTGTATACAAGCATAAAATTAGCTTCCAGTATAATCCCAACACACCCGCCACTGCGGCACCACCCTGCGCTGCCAGCCCAACCCTCGACACCTTGCCCAGTCGTCCTTCTCCGGCTCTCCCAATCTCCTTCCCTCTCGCCTCAACTGCTCTGCACACTCTCA
>JAPVEC010000219.1:0-19933 GCA_028984105.1 Lavandula angustifolia | reverse complement strand
TGGATCATCTTCTTCTAAGCATTCGGCTTCACAAAGATTCTTCGCTTCTCTTTCTCAATCACTCCATAGAGCGAATGTGAGCCATCTAGTTTCAGCCAGGGCGATGATTCGGAGCCGGGAAACTCACACTCAATCTTGTTCCCGCTATCGCCTTCGAACTCTGGCAAATATCTCTCGGATCGGTCCCCGTTGCCATTCAGCAAATGGCTATGGATTTGTGCTTTTGTGCAAGCATCCACTGTAAGTAATATCTCTTACATAATCAAATCTTGTGCGACTCCCACCTTCGGAAGTTCTTTCCTACGACATCCATTCATCAACTCTTGGCCATATGTGGAGTTTCGCTTTCGGCCGGCTTCTTCGCTTGTTTGCAGCTCTTCGCCTCAGCAATTTCTCTCTCAGCTAATTTCTCATCGGCAAAGAATTCGAGCTTCTTCCTCCGGAGTAATATACCTTTTAGGTCCTTTCTTTTAGAGGGAGGGGTTGGAAGTTTCGTAATCTTCTTACCTTTTCCTGCTACAACCGGAGGAGGCAAAGGAACCTCTCTCCTCTTCGACTCCTCTTCTCGCGTACTCGCAGAATCTCCTTGATTAAGTCGATGGGAGTCCGGGGTCGCCCGAGTAGCCGAGCCCGCCCGAGTAGCCGAGCCTGGGTCCCGAGCCGCTTGGGCCGGCCTCAAGCAGCACACTACATCGCCCGGCCTACTAAGATACCCCCGGGGCCTCGCCGCATCGATCGAGCCGAGGGACCAGCTGGAGTAGTTTGCCGACTCCGAGTTGCTCCCGCCACTATCCTCACTCCTCTTGGTACTTTCAGTACCTTTCCTTCTTGTATCTTCCCTTTTCCTTCCCCCTTTTTGGCATCAACAAATACGCCTGGTGGGGAATAGATACCTTCTTATCCGTACTCTTGTATGCCGCCGATAAGTCATCCAAGGCATACCGCATCTTAGTCGGTCGTTCATGCAGCTCATTCCTCTCTTCGCTAGTTGTTCACCGTATTTTTGTGAGTAGGCGTTCGTCGCCGTATGGATATCCCGCAACCGTCTATCCACTCTCTCTTCTATTGCCTTCTCGAATAGATTGGAGCCCGAGGTCTGAAGGCTTGAGAGACGGAGGAAACTGATTCGTGGGAGCCGTCCGGGGCGGCCTTATAATCTTCAAGAAGCGTTGCTTGACCAGCCCGAATTAGCTTCGCATGCTCGTCGAAGTTGGCTCTTTGTGTGGCGAAAAGGCCGGGCAGATACGGAGAAATCAAGGGCGCAGGTGTGTTCGAATGGTTTTTCCGAGTCCCTTGATTTCCGCACTCGAGCCCGAGTGGTCCGCCTCAACGTCTTGTGGACGGCGTGAGCGAGGAGTTGGTTCTCGAGTCCCTTGACTCCTCGATGGCCCCGACCACCGACTTCGAGCACCGGCTTGGCCGGGCGCCCTACCTCGAAGGCAAATTCAAGTAGCACCGAGAGGGTTCTACTCGACTTCGGGGTACCCGCCGCCGACCGTCCCCGGGTCCAAGGATGCCGAGAGGTGGTTCAGCAATAGATGTGGGGAGCATCCTTATCCAGCTTGTGTTCCCTCATCGGCTTCTTATGGCCCGAATCACGGGGCGGGTCCTGCTATCTGGGTCGAACCCATCCGAGGGTGCCGATATTGAAACGGGTCGGCGGCCGCTCAAAGCAAGGCAAGCATGGTAGCCCTCAAATCTTCTAAGGAGCATACGTCCGACGGCCTCGAGTAGCCAATCTTGCTCCTTATCGCCAGCTCTCCTCGTGGAGCTCGTTTCACTGAGTGGTGTTTGATTAAGCGGTCCGGGACATTATGCCACTCCCGAACCGGATCAAGCATGTGGAGCCTAGCCCTCGCCTTGCCATGGGATGAGATCGCAGTGGTCGGCTATCTCCTGGATCCTTTCAAAGCAATCTCTTGGGAGGCTCTAGATTGCAGAAGAGCCGAGGCCTCTATCCCGATGGATTCCGACTCGGCAAGTGCCTCCGAATCTTCAACTTCTACGGGAGACGGCCGCTTCTCGTACAGGTATGTCGCTCGCCGGTGGAACATCCAAGGGGCTCCGAGAGGTTGGGATTGGTTCACCTTTGGACCCCTTGGTCCACCGACTCCGCCTCGCTCAGCTGGAGACGGCCTTCTCCCCGACGGAGTCTTCTCTGAGGATCTCGGATTCATCCTCACCGCAGAGGTGGTTCAACAACCACAACCTCGGTACTACCCCTCCCAGACGACCTCACCGACTTTCTTCACCTTCTCTGGTCGGAGTTTTCGAGTAGATTTAGGAGGGGACCTCTTCTTAGTGGGGAGGGGAGGTCTTCTAAGCTCCGGACTTGGGATCGCAGCCCCGATCCAATTTGTTGAAGGGGCCGCCGCCTTGCTCGAACCGGACCTTCTTTGGGTTGAAATATTGCTTGCCAACAAAGGTGATGTTGTCCGTCCCACCAAAAGTCCTCTATCATCACCGATAGCTTCACCCATATAATGCTTTTCCTTCAAGCAAGGCAAAAAGTTGTCTTGTCGAATTTGGTGGATCGCGCATGAATTCTTTCAGAAGAATTCGGTCCAACTTGATCTTCGCACGATCTTGTATGGCTATCATAAGCCGAAGCTTCGGCCTCGACACCTCCGATCAAAGGACCCGCCCGACTCGCCAAGAATCGAGTCACTATGTAGCCGCAGCTCGCACCGAGGGAACCATGGCATTCTTCGGGAATACGGCTCGAACGTGTAGGCTTCCCCGTGAGAACTCTTCATAGGTACTCGTCCATCAAGTCGCCTTTGTAGGCTACTGTGATGAATCCTCACTCGGGAAGATGGAAGCTTCTCTAAAGGGCTTCTCCGATCGACATACTGTTTGATCTCGTAAATTGCACGGAGGGGTCGCCAACCGAATGAACAACGTATCGGGCATCGGATGTCCCCTCAACCGATTCCCGAGTTCGGATAGAGTCTCGCCTATTCTGTCGGGAAGGAAGAAAGATGGCTTCCTCGCCGAAAACCTTCAAGGTCAATCGCTTCCGAGAGCGTCGAAGATGTCCTCCATGTAGTCGAGCTCACAAGCATCGAACTCCATCATGGGCTCGCACTGCACTCAATCCTTTTCCAGATCTCTTGCATATCAACAAGGGATGTTTACGTGAGTTCCTATCATATTCGCAACCGCAAGAACAATAGATCGCATCGAATGAAAAATATGGAAATTAACATATACGATAACGAATGATCATGAAAAGTTTACCAAAGATTTTTCTCGAGAGTTTTTAGGAAATGAGTTTTGTAAGGAGGCAAGGCTTTTCTCGTAAAAAATAGGGTTCGAAAAATGCAGAGTAGAAATGGCGGTTTTTAAACTTTGAACGTGTTTATCTATGCTAAAGAAGATGAACAAGCTAACAATCTACTGCTCGCTTTGAAATAGCTTTTTGAGATGGACGGCCAGATCCAATGTTATAAAATAGGTAATGATCAATTTAGCCGCCTAAGTCAAAATACAAGCTTGTAAATGGCCAAAGAAGTAACTTGATACGACATGCATTAAAAGCACCGCAGAAGTTCAAAGATACTTTACATAGAATGTCGTGGTATTTAATGTAAACCATTATATTAAATGACATTTTCTAAGGCATTGAATACGAAGTTGAATCTCAAGGCCATAAATGCAATGTAATATTTCATTTGCTACCGAGTAGAGATACGCAAACCCGTCACCGAACATCGTAGTCGCCGATACCTCGTAGATGGTTGCCGAGCCCCTACGTACCGAATTTACTCGCACTGAGAGTGAACGTTCCCCCTTGTCGAATGCTCCTCTCCCGGATCCACTTACCGACTGAGTCGGGTAGGTCCCGCACCTAGCTCTACCGAAAGTTCTCTCGGATCCGATTCGCCTAGAGGCTTGGTCGCATATCTGCGCCTTTGGTGGTCGGGGATGGATCCTTTCCATCCCGGATATCCTTCTTTTTCGACATGATCACGAATGAAGTGGTGTCCGATGTCCACGTGCTTGCATCTTGTATGAAGTACGGATTCTCCGAGTGATTGCAATTGCACCGGTGCTATCGCAGTAAGATCGGCACTTCATTCTCGAATGACATCATAGTCGCGTAGGCCGCTGTCTCACCAAAGGATTCGGGCGCAAAGAACTTTCAGGCAGCCATATATTCAACTTCGCAGTCGACGCCGCTACCGAGTGCTGCTTCTTTGAGAACCATGAGATTAGCTTATCGCCAAGGAACCGACACGTTCTAGAAGTTGACTTTCGGTCAATTCTACATCCCGCATAATCGACATCAAATAACCAGCTAGTTCAATATTATCATCACCGGGTACCATAAACCCATGTCGTGTTCCTCTAAGATAGCTGAGAATCTTCTTTGCGTAGTCCATGTGACTCGCTTAGGATTTCGCCTAAAATCTAGCGCGCATACCCTACAAAGATAAGTTATGTCAGTCGAGTAGCTATTAATATAATAAAGAACCAATAATAGCACGAAATTCAAGATGGTCTACCGATACCCCCTCTTCATCAAGATCGATTTTCATGTTCGTGTTCATCGGGATCTTGATTAGTTTGCCTGGATGTGCAACCAAATTTCTTGATGAGGTCTCGAGTGTATTTACCTTGATTGATGAACGTTCCCTTTTCGCATTGTTTCGACTTGAAAGCCGAGGAAATAGTTCATCTCTCCCATCCATTTACATCTCGAACTTGTCCTTCATCATTTTCTCAAACCGGCCGACACATGATGACGTTCTTCGATCCGAAGATTATGTCATCCACGTAGATCTGCACAAGTAAGATGTCGTCTTCAACTCGAATGCTGAATAATGTGCGGCCCATCGGGCCTTTCTCGAAAACCTTGTCAAGAAGAAACTCGTATAAGGTATCGTACCAAGCCCCGGGTGCTTGTTTTAACCTATACGAGCCTTTTCGAGTCTATAAACTCCGATGTCCCCGCTGAAAGCCGGGAGGCCGTTTCTACATAGACTTCTTCTTTCAAAGACGCCTGTCAGAACGCTGACTTCACATCCATTTGATAAACTCTGAACCTCTGATGTGTTGCGTAGGCTAGGAATAGTTTGATTGCTTCCAATCTTGCAACTGGAGCGAACGTTTCGTCGAAATCTATCCCTTCAAGCTGATAGTATCCTTCGCCACGAGCCTTCGCTTTGTTCCTTACTATAACGTTGTTTTCATCTCGCTTGTTCTTGAATACCCATTTAGTTCCAATCACATGTTGATGCCGGTCTCGGCCAACAAGCTCCCAAACTTCGCTTCTCGTGAACCGATTCAACCCCCGCATGGCTATGATCCAATCAAGATCCTTAAGGCATCTCAACCGACCGAGGTTTTCTTTAGTTTTAGAAAAAGCGTGAATATAAAGCGCTTTCTCCCGATGTAACCGGATCTTGTCTTTACGCTTTGCCGAAGGATCTCCAATAATTAACGGCGGTGAGCGTCTCACCACGATCTACGATGCTTCAACTCTTCATCTCTAATTTGTTCACCAGGGATAGTAGGCGGTAGTTAGGCATTTCAGCCTGTACTATTCTCGAGATTGAAGCAATTCAATTATAAGAGTATGATCTACCGAGTCACTGTGTTCGGTGGGCATTTAGCTCAGAACTTCATTTGTTCCCCCGAATTAGTATCCTCGCAGAGGCCTCAGCTACCACTGGGGTTTCTTCTCGACCCGGAGTCCGTCGGGATGTGTCTCGTCCCGCTGGAGTCCTTTACTTTGCTCCTCGCTGCTTTCTTCGTTCGGCTTGTGATTTTATTGTTGACTTATTCTTTTCGCTTTCGTTCTTCGATCATCATCCCAACACATCGGATCTTTTCAACTTTGTCTTTCAAGCTCGGATCCCGTAGCCGCTTATCGATGTCCTCGATTCGTGTTTAGAGTCCTCCCGCCCCCGCTCCCCTTCGCAGCAAACTCATTAAAAACAACATGAGGGCTTTCCTCCACGCAAAGGGTCCGATAGTTAAAGACTCAAGGCTTTGCCAGACCCGGGAGTATCCTAAGAAGACTCCCTCGTCCGACTTGCTATCAAAAGTCTTCAACTCGATCCTTCCCATTATTGTGGATAAAGCATGAACACCCAAAAATATGGAAATAAGATAAAGAAGGCTTCTTGTCGCTCCATAATTCATATGGTGTCTTCTTATGCCGCTTTGTCGCAGAGATCTGTTCTGAGTATAACATGGAGGCGTCGTAGCTTCCTCCCTGAACTTGGTTGGGAGTCCCGAGTCTCGGAGGCAGGTGGTTCTTGCCGCTTCTTTGAAGTATTCTATTCTTCCTTTCAAAGAACCCCCTTTTTGTCGTAGGCGCGCGCGCGTGCACCCTCTCTGCTCTATGCCTTCACTTTTTGGAGAACTCCTCCACCATAGAATTCGTGAACTCGGCCTTCCCGTCCGAATATATCTTGATGATCTTGGTGTTCTTCTCGACACTCGAGCTTTTTCTGTAAGCGTTGGTAACTCTATTTTGACGCCGACTTGTTGGCAATAAATATGACCCATGTATAGCGAGTAGTCATCAATGACCACTAAAGCATACTTCTTGCCTCCGATCATCACCGAGAGACTGGACCGAACAAATCCATATGTAGTAGCCGAAGGATTCCATCAAAGGAAGGAGATAGAACAGAGGATTTTGATTCCTTGTTTGCTTTCCCTTCGCATACATGCTTCACACCGAGTGCCTTTTGCCGAATACTTCATTGGCAGCCCTCTTGCTAGAGTGTTTCTAGCTAGTTTGCCGAGCGTCTTGAAATTGAGACGGCCGAGTCTTCGTGCCGTGAGCCACCTCCGCTCGTTGTCGTTCTTGCCAACAAACAAGCTTTATGTGTTCATCTCGAGTTCCAGCCGCCTACATAGATATTCTTTTTGCGCGAACTCCGATAACACCGCTTTTCCCCGTAGATTTATCAACGACATAACGTAAAACTAGCGTCAAAAATCACTCTATTCGAGTTATCACAAAATTGACTAACAGAGAGAAGATTATGTTGAAGTCCTTCAACATATGATACTCTTGGGACTATTGCGGTTCCAATGGCGAGTGTTCCATAGTCTCTGTATGGCCTTTGCGTTGTCTCCAAACTCGATTCTGGGTCCTTCTTCGCAGTATAGTCTTTTTGGTATGTCATCTCCTTTCCCTTTTTTTTCTGTCTTGTTGCATTCCCTCTTCCCCCCCTTTTCCCCACACACAGGGTCCTTTCCCCCCCCCCAAAAAAAAAATTAAATTTAGGTACCCTTTTTTCCTCTCTCCCTCTCTCTCCTTCCCTCAATCATTTTTTTTTTAATCATATTTAGATTTAATCTTAGCACATTAGAGACATTTTAGTTTTGGAAACTCGATTCCTAGATTGTTCTTCTTCGGTCTCGCATAACTTTTTCACTTTGATCAACATATTTGACACGGACTCGTCGATGCCGACTTTGGCTTTACGTCATGAGTTTTGTCTTCCCGAGCATGCCGATGGCCGACATTTTCCTTTGTACAGCCTTTCTTTTCTTCTTCTCGACTTTTAGTGCCCTCGACAAAAATGTAGTATGAGCGGATTTGCTACGTCTTGTGGGGATGATTCAATCCTCAAGCATGATCATACTTGTGGGAAATGACTCTATCTTCTATATCGAATCACGCCGCAGCCTCGTGCTCCGAACCGTTGAGAAGATTTGAAGATCCCAAAACCCTATTTGATTGGTGAGCCATTCCTTTGTATTCGTATTTGTCTCTCGAGGTTTCACTCAGCACACTCGCTTTGGTCAAGGCGCCGCAGCTCATCGCCCTCAAGCACTGGCAGTAGAAGACTCAATGAATACCGGACTCAAGCAGAGCAAAGATACCGAGAGAGTCGCTGAACCGAACTCACAGAGTAGTTCACTCGACTCGTAGCCGATCATCGTAGACTTATCTCAGACAGCCTATCTACCGAATACAAGGTCGACTCAAAGAACGGCGCATAGTCTTCTGGATCGCCGTAATCTTTTGAAAGACCATCAAGCATTGTCATGTACGAGGAAGAGAGAAGTCAACTTCACCGTCTCGAAGTTTGTGCCGTCTCAACCACTCCATCCACCTCAACGAATGACAAGCATACACGTGTCTTCTCACCGCTAAAGCCGCAATCAACCTTTTACCTAAAAAGGTGGGAAAGTACACCCTTACCTACACCAAAAGAGCCGTTTGCTACCAAAAAGAGAGAGAGAGAAGAAGATCCCCTCCAACGGATCTATTTTCAATCTCTCGCTCTATAAATAGAGGGATCATTCAAGATTTGAAGAACTGGAGAAGCGCGCACCTAGAACTAGAGAGAGCGTCAAAAGAGCGATATTCCAATGAACTAAGTCTTACGCAAGAAACAACGAACAATCTCCGTGAAAGACTACATCCTAGCTCATAAAGGAACCAAGCCAAACCAACATATAAAGCCTCTAGTATCCAAGCGACGTTACACGAACTTATAGCTAACCCTCACTGCTCGTCGCTCTAGATAGCTACTTTCTCATTTCCCTTATCCCTCTAACCCTAAGCTCAACCGTTCTATATCCATAGCTTAGACGAAGGAGTTCACATTTGAACCTAATCCTTATCAGATAAGGACTCCTTCACCGTTGGAGAAGTTTGTCAAACACTTTAAGTTTGATAGTGTTGTAAACCGAGACTTCGATCGCATAAAACCAAGACGCGGCTTTGCCCAGGTGTGCAAGCCGACCGAGACTAACTCCAGATAATAAATAGCCTCCCGATTATTCGGGACAGCTGGACATAGGATTTGAGCGTATATCCGAACCACTTTAAAAATCCCGTGTTCTTTATCGCTTTTAACTCATGGCATTGATTTTACTATTCATACCGAACATCATATTTAAAATCAATCAACTGTCTCAAAGATACCGAACTTTTAAATCTACCGAACCGAGACTTAAAACGTTTTCTCACAAAAAACCGATTTGGGCCTACACTATTCCGCGCACCGAACTCTTACCGTAGATACCAATTCCGACCTGGTCAGGTAGCGCATCTCACCGAGCCAAGCATTTTAGCCTTTAACTCGATTCGTAACAGCTTGTCCGGGTCCGCCGAACTGCTTTCGCCGACACCATCCCGGCCAGGACCGCTCGAGTTCGAAGTAGAGAAATCGAATCAGGTGTATTCACGCCCCCCTCTACACCCGACCGTACACTCGGACCAACAATTGGTATCGTAGCTGAGTTCTTTGGGGACTCTTGTTATCTTTGAGTCCGGGTCTATTCGAACGGATCCGAGGGAAAGCGTTTTTTTTTTCACCGCATATCACTCTACATTCATATCATTATTCTTCATGGCCGATATGTCGTGTATAAGGATGGTACCTATGTTCTCGGTGGAGAACTACTGAGTATGGCGAGTCGAACGGAAGCTCATCCGACTTCCCTCCATGACAGGATGACCGAAGTGCTTGAAGACGGACCTATCGCTCCTATGATCGATAGTGTCGTGACTCATGACCAAGCTCAAGGAGGAGGAATGGTGACCGGGAAGAAGATCCCCAAAGACGTAAGTCTCTTCACTCCCCAAGAGAAGAAGCTTCACAACCTAGACCGAGTCGCCGGAATGCTATACTAACCACCCTTAGTGATTCTTATCTCGGCAGTGGTTCAGAATGCAAGACTACTAAAGAACTCCGGGATGCTTCTGCGCTACCAAGTCGAGGGACTCGTAAGATTAAAGCCAATAAATTAGCGCCGGAACTCCAAAAAGCCGGAAAGCTTGTCTCTCATGCCCTGGGATAAAATCGAAGATCCAAACGTCTGATTTACCAATCTAATGAACTCTATCAACGGGCCGGGAAAGACATTCAAAGAACCGAGAGATGAATCTCGAAGATTCTCGAGGGCACCGCCAAACGGACACCGGACACCTTTTGCCACTCTATTGCGACATTCCCGACTTAGATGATGTGTCTCCCGACCATATCTTTTCGTAATTACAGTGCAGAGGAGTTTGAGTTCGACGTACCTCAAAGAAAGCAGAGAGCCGAAGTCGACACAAAAATCGACCATGCTTTCAAAGCATCGGCCAAGACAAAGATCTCCAAAGAACGAGCAAAACAACGAGTAAGACCGAACCTTCACTCAATGATCTACAAGAAGGAAGTCTCGCTCTAGTATGCGCCGCTCGCCGTAAAGTATCGAAGGAGAAGGAGCGACGCAGAAAAGTAACTAAAGCCTATCGAGAAACGAAAGGTAAGTCAAATTATATGTCGAAACACACTCCCCGACTCACAATCTTCTCGAATGCAGTAAAGAAAGACGACTTAACCATCAAAGAATAGCGAAAGCAAAGAAGAAAGAGTCATCGCTATCGCAGAAGCCGGTATTTATCGCATGATTGTCCGAGCTCAGCAGTGCCGAACGCGCAAAAGACGTAAGGCAAGGAGAGAGAAATTCGCCCTTAAAAAGACAATCCTACATAGCCGGCGAAAATCTCGCACGACTCAAAGAGGTCAACTCCTTTATGGATTCATCTGATGATGATGCAACTTTCATGGCCTTAGAGCTTGAAGCTAAAGAATCACCGAAAAGTGCATGATGGCAAAGCGAAGAGGATGAGGTAAATTCTCATGAACCACTTAACTCCTCTTCACACCGCACACACGACACTATTTCAAAAGTGCAGATGAGAATTTGGACGCCGCGACCGCATACGAAGAACTCGCTCGACGAACAAATTCGTATGAGTCCGCAGCCTCAAAGAAGACTCTTCGTGAGTCGGATACCCCGAAAGTGGAGAATCGTAGACTTTCTCAGAGAGTCGTCTGTTACCGAGGCCGAAGGACTTGTGTTGAGACTCGTGGAGGAGATAAACTCTCGATGGCCAAGTCTCAAAGCATCAAGAAGATAGGATTTCGCTTGACTCAACGACTGACTCGTAAAAGATATCGCACCGAAGTCCGCCGAAGCAAGAAATGTCGTGACTTCGGACCGAGCACGACACACCGAAGAAGAGTGATGATGTCCGGAGGAGCCTCGATGAACGAGAGGTACATGGGTGCCGAGAAGAAATTAGAGGCTATGCTAGCAAGCAATAAGCCAAAGCACCGCAAGGAAGGACTTGATTCGGCCAGGAGCTTCCTCTCCGCCCCCAAAGACACTCGAAGTACGGCTTGCTGATAGATTTGTTCGAGGGGAGACTATGAACGCAAATATAATGAACCCTCTAGCAAAGAACAAACAAAAGATGAAAGCACCTCATCCCACACATCAAGCATTCTCGACAAGAAGATCAGCCAAGAAACCCCGGCTCACCAAGGGGGAACCAACAAATCAAAATTGCAGATCAAGATGGACCTCCAAAGCCGACACATCCAAATCAAGACATGGGTCATACTATTATGAACCTATAGTCGAAGAGGCTCCAAAGGTCGAAGAAAAAGAAAGCCACACGTAAGGCTAAGGTCGCAGCCCACCAACTCGTAAGATCAGACTCCTCGACCTCGTAAGCCTCGTGAAGTCACCGTGACCACCCAAAGGGTCGATATGTTGACTCTGAGGGAAAGAAAATGTCTCGAAAACCACCGGGGTTGTTAGACAGATTTGGAGTTACTAAAACTAACATCTAAGGACCCAAAATAAAAATAAAGGGTACCTCGAATATAATTCTGCTTTTGCAGTGCGTAAAGACCCATGGTATGTGGACAATGGATGCTCAAGACACATGACATACCAAAGAAGCTCCTCAAGTAATTACATCACCCTAAGAAGGACCCGCCACTAAGTTCTGGAGACAATGCAAAAGGCTATACCAGAGGATATGGAACACTCAAAGATTGGAACCGCCAAAGTTCCAAGAGTATCATATGTTGAAGGACTTCAAAGATAATCTTCTCTCTCGTTAGTCAATTTTGTGATAACTCAAATAGAGTGATATTTTGACGCCGGTTTCGTGATGTTATTGATAAATCCACTGGGAAAACAAGCAGTTATCGTGTTCAGCGCAGAAAGAACATATATGTGGCCGATCGAACTCAACCGAACCTCAAGCTTGCTTATCGGGCGAAGAATGACAACCGCACGGGGTGGCTATGGCATAGTAAGACTCACCCATCTCAACTTTAAGACGCTCAACAAGCTTGTAAGAAACACTCTAGCAAGGGGACCGCCGAATGAAGTATTCAAAGAAAGACACTCAAGCTGAAGCATGTCCGAAGGGAAAGCAAACAAGGAATCAAAATCCTCCGCGGCTCCATCGCCTTCCACGGATGGAATTCTTCACTGCTACATATGGATTTGTTCGGTCCGGGCCTCCCCAAGGACGATCGTGAGGCGTAAAATATGCATTAGTGGTCATAGATGACTACCGCGCTACACACGGGTCATATTCATTGCCAACAAGTCTCGATGTCAAACAGAGTTACCAACGCTTCGAAAAAGCTTAGTGTCGAGAAGAACACCAATATCGAAAAATACGTTTCGTATGCAGGAACCAAGTTCCTTAATTCCATGGTAAAGGAGTTCTCGCAGCGTAAGGAATAGAGCATGAGACTTCACCGCACGCACACCTCGCAGTAACGGGAGTTGCCGAACGAAAGAACGTAACTCTAAAAGAGGCAAAGAAGGACTCTACTCGCTGCACTCGTGACTCCCAACCAAATTCTGGGCAAAAGCTACCGATACCGCATGTTATACTCGTAATAGATCTCTACCGACAAAGCAAAGATAAGCGGACACCATATGAACTATGGAACGGCAGGAAGCCCTCTCTATCTTATTTCCATATTTTTGGTTGTTCATGCTTTATCCACAATAATGGGAAAGATCACCAAGACTTTTGATAGCAAGTCAAATCGTGGAGTATTCTTAGGATACTCCGGTCAAGAAAGCTTTCGTAGTATTCAACCATCGGACTCTTTGCGTGGAGGAAAGCCCTCATGTTGTTTTTAACGAGTTTGCTACCAAGACAGGAGCAATAACTCAAATTCTCAACTCGAGGACATCGTAGCGCCACGTGGATCTAAGCTTAAAAGACAAATCTCAAAAGATCCAATATATGTTGGGATGATGATTCGTATGAAGAAACCCAAGACAAATCTATCAATCTCAACCAACCGAGCAAGTAGCCGAGCATTGATTCTCCCGAACGTAATCAATCCTGTAACTCGTGTCGATGAGGAAAGCGTAGAGGTAACCGAGACCACTACCGAGAATAACAACTCGTGGGGAACATCTAGTAATGTTCCCGAGCCGAATGCCCCCGAACCTCGTGACTCAAGAGATCATACTCTTACCACCGAAATTCTTCAATCTCGTAATAGTACAACCGAAATGCCTAACTCACCTACTATCTCGTGTTGAACAAATTTCGGATGAAGAGTTAAAACATCGTAGATCGTGGCTAGATGCTCACACCGCCGATCTTATAATCGGAGATCCTTCAAAGACATGTCAAGACAAGATCCGGATTCTCGGCAAGGAGAAAGCGCATTATTTTCCCCGCTTCTTGTCTATCAAGAGCCTCGTAATATCGAGGACGCACTTAAAGATGCCGACCGGATTATTGCTATGCAGAAGAGCCGAATCAGCTCACGAGAAACGAAGTACGGGAGCTTGTAGACGCACTCTCGCATCAACATGTCATCGGGAACCAAATGGGTCTTCAAAAACAAGCGAGATGAAAACAACGTTATAGTCAGGAACAAAGCAAGGCTCGTGGCTAAAGGCTACCGCTGCCAAGGGAATAGATTTCGATGAAACTTTCGCTCCAGATGCAAGATTGGAGGCAATTAGACTATTCCTAGCCTACGCAACACATCAACGATTCGTAGTTTATCAAATGGATGTGAAGTCTGCTTTCCGAACGGCGTGCCGAAAGAAGAAGTCTATGTGGAACAACCGCCCGGCTTCAATAGGGACATCAAGTATATGGACTCGGGAAGGCCTCTATACGGGTTAAAACAAGCACCTGTGGCTTGGTACGATACCCCGTCTCGAGTTTCTTCTTCGTAAAGGTTTTCGTAAAGGCACAAGAGACCGCACTCTATTCAAGCATTCGACCGGAAGAAGACTTATTACTTGTGCAGATCTACGTGGATGACATTATATTCGGATCAAAGAATGTCATCACGTGTCAGCAATTTGAAAAGATGATGAAGGATAAGTTCGAGATGTCGATGATGGGTGAAATGAACTACTTCCTTGGTTTTCAAGTCAAGCAATCCAAAAGGGAACGCTCATCAACCAAGGCAAATACACTCGAGACCTCATCAAAAGATTCGGCAAAGACATCCTAAGCAAATCAATCAAGATCCCGATGAACACAAATATGAAGATAGATCTTGATAAAGAGGGAGTATCAAGAGACCAAACTGAATACCGTGCTATAATCGGTTCTTTATTATATCTAACAGCCTACTCGTCCCGACATAACTTATGTTGTAGGTGTTCGTGGCTCGATTTCAGCGAATCCCAAGCGTAGTCATACGGACTCAAAGAAAGAAGATTCTCCGCTATCTACGAGGAACACCCGACACGGGTTTGTGGTATCCAACGATGATAATATTGAACTAACCGGTTATTCTCGATGCCGACTATGCAAGATGTAGAATAGACCGAAAATCAACTTCGTGAACATGTCGCTCCTTGCGCAAGCCGATCTCACGGTTTTCAAAGAAACAAAGACTCGCGGGCCACGCCGACCACCGAAGCCGAATACATGGCTGCCGGGAAGTTGTTGCGCCTGCATCCTTTGGCCGAGATAGCACTCGAGAGACTATGACGTCATTCGTAACGAAGTGCCGATTTTCTCGCGACAAGCATTCGCATATTGCAATCACTGTAACCCCGTACTTCACACGAGATGCAAGCACGTGGACATCGACATCACTTCATTCGTGACCATGTCGAGAAAAAGGATATCGATGGAGAAGATCCATACCGACAAGCAACGGGCCGATATACCGACTGAGCCTCTAGCCGAATCCGTATTCGCAGAACTTTCAAGCAGAGCTAGGTCTCTGTTGGACCCTACCGACCCCGGGCCAAGAAGAGGTTTCAGGAGAGAGACATTTCAAGAAGGGGGAATGTTCACTCGCACCGATACATTCAAGCACGTAGAGACAAAACCATCTACACGAGGTATCACCGACTACTATGTTCACCGACGGGTCTGCGTATCTCTACTCGCCAGCAATTTAATACAACAAGACTCGCATTTACGGCAAAGATTCAAGCATGACATTAATAATTTTTGGTTTGTCTTTATTATTAATGGCTCACATTTAATGCACGACATTCCATACATAAGCTTGTCGAACTCCGCACGCATTTAATGCATGTCTTTTACAAGCATTACTTAGGCTATTTTACAACCGGGCTTTGACTTAGGCGCCTTTTTGTGATCATTGCCTATTTTTAACTTCTAATCTTAACCGTCCATATCATAAAGCAAGTTTAAATTCAGCCTTCGATCGAAAACCGTTCACCTTCATAGTTGATATATATATTCGATCATATCTTTGAAACCGCCATTAGCATACTTCATAACTTTCAAATTCCGAAAAATCCAAGATCTACATTCGCAATCCTTACTTGCAACTTCACTCTCAATCTTATCTCGAATTTTATCTATTGGGTATGCTTATATCTCGTTAATATATTTGTTATATGTTTCAAGATCGCATTGGACAAAGACTGTTTCTATCCAAGAAACGGTACTCGATTCATTTCTTGTAACAGTACAATGGCGGAAACCAATATCTCTATGATATCTCCAACTGATATGCGGAACATTCTCGGGTAGGATCGCGTGTGGTTTGAACCCACCACGGATTTCTATTCATGCGATCTCGGAGTACATGGACGATATATTCTCGCCCGCGCGAGTCGTGGCCGGAGAAATTTCTCGTCTAGGAGGCCTTCGTTCTTCCTCCCGAGACAAAGTTGCGTAGCCGTACTTGAATTCGACGCAGTTGCCCGGAGACATAGCGGCGAGATTTGTTGCCCATTCTATCCAAAACGCCACTACGGAGCCGAAGCGGGCGTATGTCCATCAAGGACGCTTTGAAGCGGAGTTTTGATCCGCCCTCCGAAGGGACCAAGACATGCGGCACGTAGACGACCGAGTTGATGAATATCTTACCATCTTCCCGTGGAAAGCCCACTACTTTCGTAGCCGCTTCCGAAGAACAAAGATGTCGCCTCGGCCTCGTGGCACTTGCTTATATAGTGACGCAGCCATCGACAAGCCAAGGTGGTCGCTTGACCAGTGTCGAGGCCTAAGATTCGGATGATGATGGCCATATACGACCGAGCCTGGATTAATTGGACGGAGTTCTTTCTCCGAGAATTCTGCGGCTCAGCCGCTAAGTTCGACAAGGCATCGAACATGCCGAGCGCAAAGGGCAAATTGTCGTATGGACTCAAACTCGTCCATCATGATTGAAGATTTATGTGGATCTCGAGCCTATCACCTACAAAGCTGACAAGGAGTACTTCAATGTGAAGAAGGTCGATTTCACAACAAGACAAAGCCGCTTTCAAGCAGATAGGTCGGACCCTCGCCAGCCTCTCCATAATCAAAGTCTCAAAGAGCTACGCCTACAAAGAAAAAGAACCCCTCCCGCTAAAACTCCTAAGGCACCGGCAAAGAAACCGAAGAAAGCCGTTGAGGTGCTAGCTACCGAGGAGGTTCCGTAAGTGCCCGCCGAACGCATTCCCGAGAAGACTACTCCGCCCCTGCACTAGTTGATGAGTCCGAGTCTCTCGAGAAGACTCGCCAAGCCGGAGAAGATTATTTCCACCGAAAGGGACCAAGGGGATGCTTCAAGCTCGTGAGCGCAGATATTCGCCGCCTAGACGCCCTCTTCGTCCCCTCCACTCGCCTCGCCCCTCCAACCGAAGAACGGACTTCACACATAGACTGGAGTCTCGAGACCGCATCTCGAAGGTGAATCAATCGGGATGGAAGCTTCAATGATCTTATCTCGAGCCTCCCGTGAGATCCTTCAACAGATTCCGCAGCTTGCCGACCATTCGACATTTGCTCGTCCTAGCCAAGTCAAGCAAGGCTCCATATGATCCTACGCTCGGAGTGGCCTCGCCTTCAACGCCTTGTTCTACACTACTCCCGCGCCAGCCTACACTTGGAAGAACCGAGATTGCGTGAGGAGATAGGCTATTCGTAGCCCGAGAACCTCAACACGCTGGAGAATCTAAGGGCAGCCATGCTTGCAATTATTGCCGATCGACGCCAGGCACCGGCTCGCCGCCCTCGACGGGTCCGACCACGATGACCGGACCCACCCAAGCGATTCGTGCCCCGGAAAGCCCGATGAGGGACATCCACAGGACAAGGATACCCATACCGGGCAAAGACCACCACTCAGCATCCTTGGTCCCGAGAAGTCCAAGGCCGGTGCTTCGTCCTCGCCAGAGCCCGCCGCCTCTTGCTACGCCGACTTCGGGGCCGCCACCATGCACCGCAAAGAGATCTCGATCACTGGCAAAAGCCTTAACCGCCCAAGGGATCAAAAATCGAGATCTTGCGAAGGCTATCCATAGGAAATGGAAGCAGATCGCTTAGCCACGACTAAAGAACTTCGTGGGCCGAAGTCTTCCGTCTCTTCATCGCCCGCCCCGATGTTTCCGCGCTTATTTCGTAAGCGCTGCTCAAAGAACAAGTCAAATTCGAAGCTCACCAAGATCTTTCAGAGAGCCAAGCCAAGCTACTTGATGAATTTTTGGCTTCTAAATCGCTCATACCGACGCTATCACCGAACAATCCGAGGCCACCGAACAAAGACTTGAGAATATCCAACTCGGCCTTGGAAGACAAGATCACTAAGAAGCCGAAAGACTTCAAGGAAGCAAATGACCTCTCTCACAAGCAAGACAAGGAAGACCTTACCATGGAGAGGAACGAGTTGCATGAGGCTCGACTAAGCTCCACCATCGTCTTGATGAGCCGTCAACCTCCTACAAAAGTCCCAAGAAATCAGTCCTAGTCCCTACCCCGGTGCTCATTGATGATGCCAAAAAGGGGGAAAGTGAAGGAAAAAAGGGAAGGAAAGAAGAGTACCGAGAAGCCGACTCCCACCAAAAGTCCAAAATCTAAGGGGGAAGCTACACCGAAGTCATCCTGCACTCAAACTCGCCCCGTAAGGGTGAGGCCTGTGGTGTTTCGGCCGCGAGCACAACCGAAACCGGCCCAAGTGGCTCAGACCCGAAGCAGACTACTCAGCAACCTGCACTCCCAAAGACATTATTAAGGAGGTTGCCGAGTACGCCGAACAAAGTGCTGGAGGACTCGAAGAAGAAGAGGCTCCTACTCCACCACCGCTCAAGAAGGCAAAGGCAAACAAAAGCTTAAAATTCCAACCCTTCCAAAGAAAGCGATTAAGGTACATATCTCGCCGAGGAGGAAGCCCAAATAGCTGCGGATGAGAGACTCGGCCGAGAAATTGCAAAGGCCGAAGCAGCCTAACAAGCCAAAGTCTAAGCCTCGCCAAAGGAAAGACTAAAGCCCCATCCAGAGGAGGAAAGAGAACCGCTAGATCGCTTCCGAGAAAGCTCATCATAACGTATGAAGAGGACAGAGAAAAAGAAAAGGAGCAAAGCAAGAGAAGAGTACCGAAAGGCAGTGGTACATCCAAATCTAGATCTAGTACCCCCGCCGAATCGAACAAGCTCCTCGTAAGCCTCAAGAGCAAGATGCGTAAATTGAAGAAATCTTTGCTCGATGGATAGATATCTCTACGCAGGAGAGGAAGCTAGATGGATAGAGGCCGCCGATAGAGGATACATTTGGCGCACCTTGAGGCACTCAGGAAGCGTATCAACAAGAGGCCAGCCGAGAGTTCCTTCGAAAGCCGACATTCCCTATCGATACGTAAGGTTCGTGAAGCCAAACGATCCGAAAACACATAGATGGCCGAGATCAGACGAATGGATGCCTATTCAGTTCAATCAGAGATGGGAATCGGCCAAGATAGAGTTTATCAAGAGAAATTATTTCTGGCGATTCTGGCCTGAAATGTCTAAAGCTGATGCCTATGTCGAGTGGATGACCATTATTGAACCTGATCTTTACCCATATATGCACGTAGCAAGAATCGAAGGGGTAGTAGTCGCGTTCCCCGAAGCAAGGATCATTCCTCCACCCGAAGACAAGACGACTCAAGACATCTCGGGATGATTGAACAAGA
Source organism: Lavandula angustifolia (assembly GCA_028984105.1). Lineage (NCBI taxonomy): Eukaryota > Viridiplantae > Streptophyta > Magnoliopsida > Lamiales > Lamiaceae > Lavandula > Lavandula angustifolia. The sequence goes on along the minus strand of JAPVEC010000219.1, from coordinate 746 downwards.
AGTGAAGAATGCTGCGTTGAACAGAGGTCTAGAACAAGATGATCCAGCAGACTTCGCCGAATACCTGAAGCTGAGGAAGAACACGTTTAGAATGTATGGAGTCCCACTGCATGAAGATAAATCCCAAGGTTTCATAAATAGGATTCATCAGTTTAAGGGTTCTCCTTCTTAGTTCTCCTTTTAGCTTAGCAAGATTTGTAATGTACTGAACTATTTATTATATATATACAAATCTTCTTTTGGCTCTGACAACTACTTGTTGTCTAAATAGCCGTGTTTGCTTTATGCTTTAACACTCAGAATCACTGAAGTGAGTGCTGACACACACACACTTTGTTTATTTACTTGTCGCTTCTTGCTCGGTTAGATCTCCGATGACTAGACTTTCATGGAGTTATTATTTCTCTTAAGGGAAATTGTTACATGTGGGGAATTATTGTAAAGGGGGAAATTGTTCCGCCCCTATCTCCCTCGCAGTCTAGCACTTACCGCACAACCCACCGATCCTACTTGTAATATTTGTAAGGAGCTCGTTTCCCGAGTAAGTTAGTGTTTAGCATAGTTGATAGGACATAGATGATAGGTTTTGGCATCATCAAATAGGGGGAAATTGTTGGGTGATGATTCAATCCTCAAGCATGATCATACTTGTGGGAAATGACTCTATCTTCTATATCGAATCACGCCGCAGCCTCGTGCTCCGAACTCGTTGAGAATATTTGAAGATCCCAAAACCCTATCTCGAT